>JAJGRW010005146.1:0-21694 GCA_025461045.1 Carex parvula
TTTTATCCGGGCGGTCCAACCCGACCCGCGCAAACCCGGGACCCGGATCCGACCATGAACCCCACCCGAACCGTCCTAAAGTGATGGGTCGGGTTTAAAACGGGTCGGATCCGGTTTTCTGGGCGAAACCCGACCTCCCCCCCACCGTTTCAACCCGTCTACCCGAACCCGACCCGGACCGGCCTAAAACCGACCCGAACCGGCCTAACCCGACCCAAAACCCGACTGAACCCCCCCAAACCCGGCCTAACCCGGGTGAACCCTACCTAACCCGACATAACCCGGGTCAAACCCGACCTAATCCCCCCGAAACCCGGGTCTAACCCGGCTGGACCCGACCCGACCCGAGCCAACCCGACCCCCCCACCGGATTTTCAAATTTTTTTTAGTTTCCAACGGCACATTCCCCCCCCCCCCCCCAAAAAAAAAACACCCTTAAATATACCCCCATTCTTCATAAATTTTCACATATCATACTCATTATTCTCAATCTCTCATTCTCTCAATCTCATATTCTCATACTCTCAATATTTTTATTATTCTCAAATTTTATTTTTATTGTTTAAAAAAAAGAGTTGCAATTTATTTCATTCTACAAATACGCAAAGGAATACGAAAGACGAAAGTAGAGGAATTACGAAGGATTTCTTTCATTCTACCTCCCACAAGATTTTTCCGCGAGATTAAAAGGTTAGATTTATTTTTAGTAATTGTTAAATAATTAGAATTAGTTTAAATAGGTTAATTTAGTAATTGTTAGGAATTGTTAGATAATTTTTAGTAATTGTTAGTAATGTTTAGAAATTTGTAGTAATTTTGAGTAATTGTTAGTAATTTTAGTAGTTGTTAGTAATTTTTAGTAATTGTTAGATATTGTTAGTAATTTTTAGATATTGTTAGTTTTTCTTTGTTAAATTCGGATTTATTTTTAAATTTGTTAGATAAATAAGCTAGATTTATTTGTTTGTTCAAATAAATGTTATATTTGTTAGATTTTTGAATATGTTAGATTATTGGATTTTATTTTTGAATATGTTAGATTATTGGATATGTTTTATTATTGGATTTGTTAGATTATTATATTTTATTTTGAAATTCGATTTATTTTGAAATAGGTTAGATTTTATTTTTTGAAATTCGGATTTTATTTTTAAATAGGTTAGAGAAATAAGTTATATTTTATTTTTGAATTTGTTGGATAGTTAGAATTATTTTTAAACATGTTATCTTTATTTTTAATAGGTTACATTTGAATATTTTCAAATATGTTAGATTTTAGATTTATTTTTAAATATGTTAGATTATTGGATTTGTTAGATTATTGTATTTATTTTGAAATATGTTAGATTTTACTTTTTAAAATAAGTTATTTTATTTATAAATAGGTTAGATATATAGATTTGTTAGATAAATATGTTATATTTTATTTTTTAAATTTTGAATATGTTAGATTATTGGATTTTATTTTGAAATTCGAATTTATTTTGAAATAGACTAGATTTTATTTTTTAAAATTCGGATTTATCTTAAATAGGTTAGATTTTTTAGTTATTTTTTATTTTAGAATTTGTTGGATAGTAAGATTTATTTTTAAATATGTTATCTTTATTTTAAATAGGTTACATTTGAATATTTTCAAATATGTTAGATTTTAGATTTATTTCTAAATATGTTAGATTATTGGATTTGTTAGATTATTGTATTTTATTTTGAAATAGGTTAGATTGTACTTTTTAAAATAAGTTATTTTATTTATAAATAGGTTAGATAAATAGATTTGTTAGATAAATATGTTATATTTTATTTTTTAAATTTTGAATATGTTAGATTATTGGATTTTATTTTGAAATTTGGATTTATTTTGAAATAGACTAGATTTTATTTTTTAAAATTCGGATTTATCTTAAATATGTTAGATTTTTTAGTTATTTTTTATTTTAGAATTTGTTGGATAGTTAGATTTATTTTTAAAATATGTTATCTTTATTTTTAATAGGTTACATTTGAATATTTTCAAATATGTTAGATTTTAGATTTATTTTTAAATATGTTAGATTGTTGGATTTGTTAAATTATTGTATTTTATTTTGAAATAGGTTAGATTTTACTTTGTAAAATAAGTTATAAATAGGTTAGATAAATAAATTTGTTAGATAAATATGTTATATTTTATTTTTTTTAAATTTTTAAATTTGAATTAGACATTTTTTTAAATTCGAATTAAACTTATTTTTTAAATTTGAATTAGATTTTATTTTTTAAATTTGAATTAGATTTTATTTTTTAAATTTAAATAATTTATATTTTATTTTGTTAGAGTTATAATTTGAATTAGACTTATTTTTTCTTAAATATATTTTTTAAATTTGAATTAGAGTTATTTTTTTTAAATTTATAAAATTGAATTAGACCTTTTTTTAAAATTTGAATTAGACTTATTTTTTAAATTTCAATTAGACTTTATTTTTTAAATTTCAATTAGACTTTATTTTGTAAATTTCAATTAGACTTTATTTTTTAAATTTGAATTAAACTTTATTTCTTTTAAGTTTGAATTAGAGTTATTTTTTAAAATTTTAAAATTTGAATTAGACCTTTTTTTTAAATTTGAATTAGAGTTATTTCTTTTTCTTTTTTTTTTCTTTTTCTTTTTCTTTTGAAGTTCGGACTTTTGTTTTTTTTTTTTTTTTTTGAATTTCGGCCAATGGCCCAGAGGGCAGAGGCACCGCAGAGCATGCAATGAATGCATTGAGTGATAGAGGGCAGAGGCCAATGAACTTCGGCCATAGGCCTTTTGTTTTTTTTTTGTGAACTTCGGCCATAGGCCAATGAACTTCTTCCATTTTTCTTTTTTTTGTTTTTTTTTTAATTACTTTAATTTATATTTAATTTATATTTAAGTTAGATTTATGTTAGATTTAATTTAGATTTATTTTAGACGTAATTTAGATTTAATTTACATTTAATCTAATTTATATTGAATTTAGATTTACATTTAAATAGGTTACACAATTTCGGATTTATTTTTATATGGATTTAATTTTAATATGTAGAACAAATGGCGGACGAACCTTGGGTGCATAGAGCTTCCGCCGATTTTTTCGACCCTACGCCCGATGGTCAACATCAAAATATGGACGCAATAGAAAGTAGGATTCAACAACAAGAACCACAACTTTTTCCACAAAATCCCTCCCAAGTGCAACCGCCGTATCCACAATATCCCTCCCAAATGCCACCACCTATTTATCATCAACAATATCCTAACTATTATCCACAAAATCCATCCCAAATGGCACCACCTGATTACTATTATTCTAACCCTTCATATGGAGTTGTCCGTACTCTAAAATGTAAGGTACGCGGTTGCAAGGTTATTTACGAGTATAAACTTGCAAATGGTATGTCCACTTTTAAGAAACATGCCGATGGTCATGCGAAAAAGGGTGAGTTACCGCAAGAAAATGCGGACCCGCGGTTAGTCCAAACCCTTATGAACCAGGATGGTAGTAGAACCCACCAAAGATATGATGAAAAAATAATGCTTGAAGAATTTGCCCGATATATTGCCCACAAGGAACAACCAATTAGTATGGGTAATTGTAGTAGTTTTGCCCGGCTATGCATTCGGGGGTTAGCTCAACCATTGTATAAGAAAATCCATCATAGAAAAATGGTACGTGAAATGAAAAACCAGTTTATCCAAAAGAAAAACGAGCTACTAGCTACATTTGGATATGCCAATTATAATGTCTCCATTACCTCTGATATATGGACTGCCGGTAAACACGGCCTAGGGTACTCTTGTATTACCGGTCATTGGATCGATGAGAATTGGGTTTTACAAAAACGGGTTTTAATTTTTCGGGTGTTAGAGTCCCCGCACACTGCACAAGTTATTTACCATTCAATTATTGAGGTTTTACAAGAATATAATCTAAAAAGAGATTTACGGAACAAGATTTTTTCTATCTCGTTCGATAATGCTAACAACAATGTAGCGTCTATCGATCATTTCATCCGGTCCCTAAACTCAATCATGAATGGTGCACTGTTTCACCAAAAGTGTGCTTGCCATATACTAAACCTTACCATAAAAGATGGTCTTAAGGTAGAAGCCGTAAATTACTTGATAATTAAATTCAAGGGAGGTCTTGCCCATATTTATTCAAACCAAGAAAGAAAACAAAATTTCGCAGCTTTGTGCGAAAGAATAGGTTTGGGCAAAATGAGGGTACCATGGGATATAGACACCCGTTGGAATTCCACCTACAGGATGCTGCACCGATGCATTCTTTACAAGGCGGCTATAGGGGAGATGTTGAGATCGACGGACGAAGGACAAGCTTTGGAACTCACCGACCCCGAATGGCAGCTAATAATAATGCTTGCACAATTCCTTGGAACCTTTTTCACCGCAACCGTGAAATTATCTTGCTCGTACACACCGACGGCACATGAGTTGCTGCACCATCTCTACTATATTTCCAAGGTGTATCGTGATATGGAAGATAGGGATAGTGATGATTCCCCTCTCCATCCGATCGTAGCAGCCATGAAGGTAAAATTTCTTAAATATTGGGAAGAGGTACCCCTCTTGACCGTTCTCGCAAACTGCCTCCATCCGGCATACAAGAAGAAGTTCACGGTAAAAATACTTCAAGCCTACAAGAGAAATCTAAAATTAAACTGGAGGGACGAGGAGCCCCGCGTACAAAAGGCATTGGAGGACATGTTTACCATATACAGCGAAAGAAGAAATGCCGACCAACCGCCTCCGACCGGTGGCGTGAGGTATGAATATAAATATACATATGCTTTTAATATTTATTATTTATAATATCTACATTATTTGTCCACTAATTTTTTTCTATTGTTTTAATAGTCTATCCACACACAGCAGTACTGGATTGTTAGGCGATTTTCAGGATGATGACGACCCGACGGGATCCCAAGGTAACACGAACGAGTTAATGAGCTACTGTTTGGGGACCACCGAAAATGAAGGAGTTGACTTCATGGATTGGTGGAGGAGGAATGCAACTGCCTATCCAACACTGGCGATGATGGCCCGCGACATATTTGCCGTGCCCGTGTCAACCGTCCCTTTTGAATCCTGTTTTAGCTCGGCGAACAGGATCCTTACCGATAAACGAAGTAAGCTGGGTGCACATGTTTTCGAGAGACTTGTGTGCTTGAAAGACTGGATTGATGCTGAACATCGCACGCAACATGCCATGAGATTGGAAGCGTCATCATCCGGTGTTGACACTCAAGAAAGCGGTACCGAGGGACCTGAGCCTAACGAGGATTCGGACGGTGAGCAAGAGAGCGACCTATGGTATATGCACAACAACTACTAGATAGGTAGTGTCGGTATAAAATTCTAACCTCTTTTAATCTTTATTGTTATTTTTTTAAATTATAATTTCTAAATATTTCAATTGTTTCATTTTAAAGAATAATTACTAACAAAAAAAAAAGTTAGAACTCCGCCTATGTTATTTACATAGCCGGTCCCAAGCCCGGAATAAAGGAGGAGGGTAACTTTTGTTTTTAAATCTATTGTTTTAAAATAATTCGGTTTTAAAGATAAAAAATAATTTGGTTTTAAACTAATTCGGTATATCTCGGTTTTAGAATAATTTGGTTTTAGACTAATTTGGTTTTAACAAAATTCGGTTTTAACTTAATTTGATTTTGTTATAACAAAAATATATTGAGTTCAAATAAAAAAAACAGAAAAAAAAATGCCAAAGAAAAAAAAACGTCTCTGCCTAGCCCTCTCTGCCTCTCTGGAAACAGAAAAAAAAAAAAACCGGACCGGACCTACCCGGACCGGACCGACCCCCGACCCGGCCTAACCCGCCCCGACCTAACCCGCCGGGTTTAGACCGGGTTAGGATCGGCCGAGTCAGACCCCAACCCGACCCCCCCTCCCCCGACTCAACCCGTTGACCCGGGCTAACCCGTGCCCGAGTCAACCCGGGGACCGGGCGGGTTTGGACCGGACCGACCCGACCCGGCCCCTTTTCAACACACTACCTACAACTATCTTGAAAAGTAAAATCCTAGCTAGAAAGCTAAACTTGAAACATAAATACCTAAAAATAAGAAATTTAAAAACAATAAAGAAATCCTCTAACTACTCAGCTATTCCGGTTTGTAAAAAGTCCAAGCATAGGTATCTACCTGTAACTTTCCATCTATTCCTTTAGGTCATGTTTGATTGTAGAATAAAACATGGAGTAAACCTCTTACTCTATACTTAAGTAGTCAAATGAGGAGTAAAATAGAAACAAGATGGAGTAAGAATTGGTTAATCTGTAGTAATTTATTCCACATCTCTAGGTGAATTAACTTACTTCACACTTACTCCACTTGTATAGTTCACTGTCATAAGCAAAGACACATTTTCTAACACTTACTTCAGGTAAATTAATTTAAGCTATAACTTCAACTGCTAAACAAAATGTAAAATATGAGAAATAACAGAGTAAGCAAATTAATCCTTATTAATTTTACTCCACAACCAAACATGACCTTACTCAGTAAGCGGCTAAAGTAACTTTAGCCATTGGCGAGATTTTTTTATCTATAGAAATTAATAAAATAATATGTACAGAAATAGAAAAAATATTTGATTTGCAATATTTTTCGAAAGATCGGAGATCCAAACTCCAAAGTTTTTGGATCGGGATTATTGGTCCGATTCAAAGTTTTAATATTTTTTCCGTATATCTTATTTTAAAAATTCTCGCCATTGGCCCCATGCATTGCCTTTAATTTCCTACAAAAATGTTTTCAAAGGCGCTAGAAAGAAAAATATTTCTCGTTAAATTTCTGAATTTTTTTATTAACTTAAATTTCTGAATTAGCCCAGAGACTGCATGTAGATCTATAATTTGATTTTACCTTCTAATAGATATTATTATTGAGGTTCATCTTATACGTACCTAGAACTTTCATTTAGAGGTGTAAATTAATATATCATATTAGTCCTCTCGACCTCCTATAAGAATTGTTACATTTATAATTAAAGACGGATCTGCTAGGGTAATTCTACTCTGAAAATTCAAAACTAATTTATAAAAACTGAATTTGGGTCTTTGCTCTATCCTAAAAATTAATATTGTTCTATCCTGAAGCTCATTAATGTTTGGATAGCCCAATTATATTGTACTTAAATTTTGTAAATTGTAAAAGTGATAGTCCTGGCTCAAATAATCTGATCCATTGATTGATTAAAAAACACAAACAAAAAAATATGTGAATTTGTGAATTTCCCCTTTGTCGCTCTCTTTCTCTGATTTCCCTTTTTTATCCTGAAACATAAAATAAAAATAATACACATCTCTCCGTGCGGCGCCTCTCTGTCACTAACTCGAGACAAAAGTGAAACAGAAAAACAAATACACATCTCTCTGTCGCCTCTCCTCCACTGTCCTCCGCCCGAAATTTTTATTTTTAACATTTTAATAAAATTCATTAATAAATTAACCATCGTTTTCGGTCAATTCCAAATTTAACACGGCCGCAGAATGCCGGAGCGGACCCATATGGGGGGTACCGCAGAATGCCGGAGCGGACCCCCATATGGGTCCGCACAATGCCGAAGCGGACCCAGGGGCCGCATAATGCCGGAGCGGTCCCCGACCTATATATAGGGCCGCAGAATTCCGATTTCATTACATCTCTTTTGAAGTTTGAATCCCTTCGACCTCGGGTAAGTTTTCTTCTTCTTCTTCTCTTGTTTTAATTTTTAGTGTAGAGTAGTAATTAGGTGTAGGTTTAGGGTTTAGAATTAGGATTTAGGTTTAGAGTTTAGATTTAGGATTTAGAATTAAAATTGTACCCAAATTTAATTCGATTGTACCCAAATTTAAATAGAATTGTACCTAAATTTAATTCGATTGTACCCAAATTTAATTAGATTGTACCCAAATTTAATTCGATTGTAACCAAATTTAATTAGAATTGTACCCAAATTTAATTAGAATTGTACCCAAATTTAATTCGATTGTAACCAAATTTAATTAGAATTGTACCTAAATTTAATTAGATTGTACCCAAATTTAATTAGATTGTACCCAAATTTAATTAGATTGTACCCAAATTTAATTCGATTGTAACCAAATTTAATTAGAATTGTACCCAAATTTAATTAGAATTGTACCCAAAGTTAAACCGGACTTTTACCAAACTCTTATATTTGACCAAATATTATCCAATACAGCATGAGTACCAGTAGAGATATACCATCCTCCAGTAGGGGTACACAGCATGCTCCTACAGCCACGCCATACGAGATGTCTCAGTACATCGAGACAGCGTTGGCGGATGTTCCGGGTATCCGGAGTCGCACCGACAGGGTCAGCGACTTCTTGTGGTATCTGAATGCGGAGCATCGGATATTAGAGGCTGCCACTGGGGTAAGTAAATTTGTCATATTTATAAATTTGTCATCTCGAATTTTTGATGAATGAACTTGATCTGATTATTTACTTAAATGCAGGGTTTGGATACGGTTACGGTTCGTCACAACCGCCAGCATCTACGGTACCAGCCAGCGTACGGGGGGGTTTTACGCTCGATGGGATTGTACCAGATATCCCAGATGGCCGAGGAGAATGCTGACGAGGGCTTATCTTCTGGCCTCGTTGAGCGATGGCGTCCGGAGACGCACAGCTTTCATCTCCCCCATGCTGAGATGACAGTCACCCTACAGGACGTCAGTTGCCTGTGGGGTATGACTATTATTGGGGAGCCGGTCACGGGCGTCGAGTACGGAGATGCCGTCCATGATGCTACGACGGTCGGTCAGGTGTTCGACCGAGGTGCCGAGTTGATGCGCCGAGCAGCACATGTCCAGACTCAGCCTGCCGAGGTATAATTTAAATTAAAATACGTAACTGTGGTTTTTTTCTTATTCAATACATTATCTAATTTGTAAGTTACTACAGGGTGGAGACGGGGAGGACCTGGACTTCAATATTGGGTGCGATTATTGCACAGAGGGAGATGGACTGTATTCCCCAGGTTACAGTCCCACTCAGACAGTACCTCCTGCATATGAGCCAGGGTATGTTCAGACAGAGCCCATCCCGCCGTTCCCTGGCCAGTCCTCACAGCAGGTACCTCACCCTTCCCTCCTCGATGACCCTATTGCCAGACAGGCGTTTTTATTCACGCAGGCTGAGTCTGGACAGACCACAGTTTTTGGTCCTGGGGTCCAGCAGACATCCGAGATTGAGGAGGTTCCCCAGGAGCCGGTTCAGTCTACGGATGTCCGGCATCCAGCTCAGCATCCTCCGGAGATACAGACGAGACGCCACTATGCAGGCGGGGTCGGGGGTTTAGGAAGAAGAAGGCGAGGACGGTGTTTAGTCCAGAGCCGTAGATTGTTAGATGTTTTGTTAGATTGGTAGATTCTTATTTGGAGTATTGGTAGATGTTTTGTCAGATACTTATTTATTTCGTTGATTAGTTTCTTGTTTGTTTGATTTTGTTGTTATTTATTTATTTTGTTGATTTTATTATCTCAGAGTACACAAAAGAATTTCAAAGAAACCACATATCTAAAATATCTAAAATATTTCAAATGAACGACCAAAAATACGATACGACCAAAAATCAATTTAAACTACATTCGAAACTAAATAACACTTAACATATATACAATTTCGTATTTCTAAAATAAAAAATAAAGGGACCGCTCCGGCATTATGCGGCCCCTGGGTCCGCTTCGGCATTGTGCGGACCCATATGGGGGTCCGCTCCGGCATTCTGCGGTACCCCCCATATGGGTCCGCTCCGGCATTCTGCGGCCGTGTTAAATTTGGAATTGACCGAAAACGATGGTTAATTTATTAATGAATTTTATTAAAATGTTAAAAATAAAAATTTCGGGTCCTCCGCTGACTCGAAAGAAAAACGAAAATACTCCTTGCGACCTTGCTTCTCTTTTTAAGTGGTAATTTAGACTTCTTATTTTTCTTTAGATTTTCGGATCTTATGAAATTACAAATTATTATTTGAAATTTTAAATTGAATTTAGGTCTTTGATTTCTAATTGATTGGTAGATTCGATTTTTGGGTCTTAGAGTTAGAAGTTAGAGCCCTATTTAATTGGTAGTTTGATTAGTTTATTATCTAAATGTTATGGAGTAAGTTGTGTTAGAATACAATTTTTGTTGTTTTTTGTTTTATGTTTTATCTAGTACCCGAACCGATTATCTATTTAAATCCGATTCAATAATTTATTGCCCTATCCTGATTAAAATCCTGCATCTGCCCCTGTTTATAATCCATAACTAACTAGTTAAAACTAGAAAATACCGAAATTTTAATTTTAACCAAGGTTCTAAATAGCGTTTATAGCGTCGTAGCGGGAAGGCTAAAAAAAAAAGCTATAGCGAATAGCGTCGCTATAGCGGAAGCTATTTCAAATAGCGTTTTTTTTTTTACATTTCGTATATTCAATATTTGTACTAAATATCAACATTATCTAAAGTCTCATAGAACAATAAATAACACCAAAGTAATTAAGAAATTATAATATTCATATTGAACCAGTACAAAGTTCAAATTGCGGTTCAAAATATCCATAGTAATATCATAAACTATCGATTTTTCCTATTAAAAATATCTTAAGCATCATGATTCATGACATAATTTTTTTTTTCTATTCAAATTTTATTTTCGATTTGGACTTTTTTTCTATTCTAATTTCAATTTCTATTCCCAATTTCAAATTGATTTATCTGTAGCAAGTAGCAACAAATTCAATTTCGGTTTGAGATTTTCTTTATCTTTATTTAAAACCCATATAAATTGCTTTAAAAAAAAAAAACCCATATTGTATAGCGCAAATAGCGCGAATAGCGGACCGCTATAGCGCTGTAGCGGTCGCTATAGCGGCCGTAGCGCAAATAGCGCATTTTGATGTCATAGCGTAGCGTTTGA
The DNA here is from genome assembly GCA_025461045.1 of Carex parvula. Taxonomy (NCBI): domain Eukaryota; kingdom Viridiplantae; phylum Streptophyta; class Magnoliopsida; order Poales; family Cyperaceae; genus Carex; species Carex parvula. Next base: position 10,966 of record JAJGRW010005146.1, read on the forward strand.
GGTCCAAAAACGCTATAGCGGCGCTATAGCGCGCTATTTAGAACACTGATTTTAACTAAATTCATGAATTCAGTGTTTTCTAGTTATTAAAAACAGATTTCAACTAAAAAATATTGATCAATATTTTTTAGATGGTTGAATTTTAATTTTATAGTGCTACAAATCTGTGTACGATGAGAAACTACTCAAAATAATTTTAAATAATATAACAACAATTAATATAGCAGCAGCAGTTCTTTATGGGAAGCGAAAACTTGAAAGTGGCACATTACGAATGCCTTTTTAATAAGTTTCTGACATTTTCTGAGAAATAAATTATTCCTTTAAACAACAAAATAACACTTTATCATTAGCGAGATGATAAAATAAATAGAACTTTACCAGTCGGTTGCTTTTACATCCGTTCATTTATTAATAATACAATTTTGTTTACTTATCACAGACGACGATCTCGTAGTAAAACCAAAGGTAACGACAAATGATAAGATCCCAAAATCTTTATTTTTAATCCAGATAGTTGCTAAACACCAAAAACTTTATTTTTAATTAACACCTTAAACATAGTTGGTAAAGCATGATGCTATCATAAGAAAAGAAAACTACAGCTTTGTTTATTGATAGCAACATTTCTACAAAAGACCAAAAAGGCCTAGAATTCCAACCATGATATCAGAACCCACTAATTGGGTTGCATACAATAACTTTACTTTTAATCCAGATAGTAAACATTCGGCAATTAAATAAATTAAATATCCATCAGCCATTCACTTTTAATAAGACACCCAGCATACAAACTATCAAACCCTGCCCCACCACCATGCATACAAATGTGCAACTCATGCGCAAGTGATATGTGACTCTTCAGTGCTAGCACATGGAATTGCCACCTTTTGCTGAGGTATGATTTCCAAATTAACCCTCTTGCAAACCCTCACTGGTTCGCCACTTCCGAGCGGTACCACCGGGAGGTTGTCACAGTTGCATATCTCGATCATGAACCCGTCGGGATCGTGAAAAAATAATTGATCCACATATATCCCTCCCTCTTCAACACGTTGTTGGATGTATGCTATGCCCAACTCCTTTAGCTTCTTCTCTACTAAAGCCATGCTCTCACACTACAAACATAAAATAATTTGTAAAAATAATTGATTAAAAGATTTAATGATATCTTTGTCATTTCAACATTGTTGATTTCATTTATTTAAAAAAAAATTGTACTGTTGCTTGATTGAGTAAACAGCTGTACTTGTTACAATTTATCGTACAATTTCTCAGGCCAATATGACGACAATTTCAAGTGGCAGGGTCTTGTCACGCTACAATGCTACAAAAGTAACAAAACAACTGTTTTATTAAAATTAAAGAAATATGTGAAAATTGAGAAAGATGCGTCACATGTAGAGTGGAAAAAACGTGTTGTACCGTGACTAACACGCTGTGACTTTAGTCTCGTGCCGTACTGTGCTGTGACCAAGTGAATTTTTTACGTGTCCTGTCGTGACCAAAATGTCAATGAGTAGTCACGGCACGCGAATGGTCACACCACGTGAGTCACGCCGTGCCTAAACGTGCCATAATCATACGTGACTCACGTGACCATTTAATCATAATTTAGTTTAGTTTATTCAAGATTCATCATTAAATCAATATCTAATGGTCCTAATTACACGTGACTCGCGTAATTACGTGTCGTGCCGTGTCATGACTAAATCTTTTCACGTGCCGTGCCGTGCCGAAGTTTCAAAAGATGAGCACGGCACGCGAATGGTCAACAGCACGGCACACGCGCGTCACAGCACGTAACTGACACACGTACCGTACAGTAACCGTGTCGTTCTGTGACGAAACCGGCTCCGCCGTGCCATTTTTCCCACTCTAGTCACATGTATATAACTCGTTTGTACTTGTTTAGTTGTTTTAGTTCCGTGCAAGTATTAATGAAGTTTCTGTTAACAGGCTGGTTTTTGTTACCATGTACCCCAATGACTGACCAGTTCTAGTATTATTTTCTATAATAATTTTTTTAAACAAAGAGGTGACTTTTCACTATCCAAAAATCTTTTGCCGAATTTTATGTAATCTCTCGCTGAGAAGACATTGACTTAATCGCTAGATAAATGTGATTGATTCTCTACTCTCTGAGATGAATTATTTTTGTTTGGAATCCCTTCTACAAAAAAAATACGGATCCGAGGAACTTTTGTAACGTCAGTGTGTAAGTTAGTAACTGGTGGTACGAAAATAAAAAATCCGTGTATAAATATTTACACAGAGAGACTTGTGAAAATCTGTGTATGATTGTTTCAAATTACACACGGACGCTTATAAAACATTCGTGTATGATTTTTGCAAATGACAAAAAGATTGTTGTGTAAATTAGTGACGGGTGGTACGAAAACGAAAAATCCGTGTATAAATATTTACACGGACACTTACAAAAATCCGTATACGGTTGTTTCAAATTACACACGAATGCTTAAGAAACATTCTTGCAAATTCATAAAAATAAAACTATTTATAACCATACACGGATGTTTCACAAAGTTTATGAAACATCCGTGTATTATTTTTGCAAATGAAACATCCATGTGTAGATAAACACAAATTTTTTCACGTCATTGATCTCTACCTCAATATTCTAAAACATCTCTATTGATCTTTCATTAGACATCAATCGATCATTTCTAAAGCACATCTTCTCTACACATTTATTTCTCTAAGGAACCTCTTCTAAACGGACAAGGTAACAACGAGTGATAAGGTAAGGAATGCAATATATTGAACTAGAAGGTGATTGGAGACGAAGAAATTTTAAATGGGCATAACTTTTCGTTCGAGTATTCAATTTCAACATATGACCTCAATTCAAAAAGCACGCGAAGAAATCTACATGTTTTCCCCGAGTTACCTAAAAATGACATTTTTTGTGGCAACAAAAAGTAAAAAATGTCTCAAAACTTGGATTGAGCTTTAGGATTAATTTTTTTTTTCTTCTAGTTTTCCAATTCGTATTCAATTACCAAACTTTTTCTTAGACATTATTCATGTAATTGTACATATAGTTAGATCTAGAATTTTTGTTGTATCTTCATGTTTCTAGTTATTAAAATAGTTATAATGAGTTCATACTTTATTTGTGTAACGTAATGTAATATTGTTTATATTAGTAAATGTAGTGTTTTTTATGTGCTGTGTTTAAATTTATAGTTTTTTTTTATATGTACAATAGTTAGTAAATATAAATGCTAGATCAATATAAACCGTATTTAAAAACAAATTAAGAGTCACACATGAATTTTATTCTATGACGACAATTATACACGGATTTTATTATAAAAATCGTCGTGTGAAAGGTATACGTGGAATTACTCTTAAAATCGTGTGTGAATATTTTGCGAGAAAAAACCACATTCCTCTTATGTTATATCACACATGGACGTTTAACAATTTTATTAACTAAATTGGTGTGTTCTATGTAAAAAACAAGCTGAGTCGGACAATTTTATTAACTATGCCTCACACATAATAGCAAATCCGCGTGTAATTTGTATTTTTGTCCGTGTGTAATCGACTTTTCTGTAAAAGTGAATATTAATGTAAATCTTAAATAGCCCAAGCTATACCTGAAATGAGATATGGTTATCCTTTGGATTAATCTCAGTCTTCTTTGGCATTGCCTCTGAATCTGCAGATTGCAATAAATGGATTCCTATCCCGTATTTGAACAACCTAATAAAATAACAAAACAGAAAAGGAAAAGAAACACAGATTAAATGATCGACATGCACAAAAGAACTATCACTATTAAACTTGATATGATAATTAAAAAGGAGGTAATTTTGTGCAGTAACGGATTTGTGTATACCATGCACCGTCAAAATCCAACGAGCCAGGTCGCCGGATAGGGGTGAAGCCCAGAACATTCTTGTAAAAATCAAGAGAAACCTCCAATGATCTGCACAAGAATGAGATGTGATTCAGTGAACCAAGTGGCAGAGCACCACCTTTATTTGAATCTAACATCTTTTAATGCAAGATGAAGAGGACCTTGATTAGAAAAGGAAGAAGTAGGGGAAGAACAGTGGAGCAGAAATTGAACAACTGGCTTATAAGTGAGAAGTATTTTGGAAAACCGTGGAGGGAGATGGGGTTTATAAAGGGTTGCGAAGGCAGGATAAAGTCAAAAAATTGAAAATAAGAAAACATAAAAGGGCTGAAAGGAAAATGAGATTAAAAAAAGGAAGCTGAAACAGAGAAATAGTAAATGGTAACCAAACAGAGTAAAAAGTCAGAGTTAGGGGTGTCAATCGTCGATAAAACAGGTATGGATAATTTTTTTTTTTTTTTTTTTGTTAGCTTTGAGTATGGATATGAATAAAAAAAATTATTAATCAAATAAATAAGGGTATGACTAATGACTACTTCGTATCCGTTATTCTATAGAGTAATTATAAAATCAAAATATATATTCAATTTAATTTCCAACCTACTTGAATATGTATTTGTATTTTTGAATTTTTTTTCTTTGTAAATAAACAATTTAGTTGAAATTGATTGCACATTTATTTTATTTTTTATTAGAAATACAATTACATATGTATAAAATGAATTAGGTTTTTATATTTAATTTGTAAAATATAATAAAATTAATTATTATATTAGTATTATCTGTTATTCAACCGCTACTATTTCGTTACCCGATAATAATAACGGGTAAGAGTAAAGTAGAATAAAATTAATTTTTAATGAATAGAGTAGAGTATGGATACAATCAATTTTAGTATGTATATGTATGAAAATGCTCGTACCATACTCATTGACAACCCTAGTCGGAGTGGAGTGGGGAGCTGGCAAACGAGCATATATGCGAGTAACACGTGGATCCGCGTCGCTCGCCTCCGGAAAGTTCCGTGATAAGCTTGCCTGCTACGAGCCGACGACTGTCAATATTTCGAATTTTTATCGGGTCCTGATGTAACACGAATATAAATATATATATATATACTAAGCATTTAAAGTATTGAATAAGGTTCTAATTGGAAGTGAATCGCGCAAACGAGAAACGTGAAATGAAATTCTGAGTTTGGCCGGTTCCTCACATGTGTAGCACAAGGAAAATTAAAGAAGAAAGTAAAACATTTGTATTTGCAAAATCACCCCACAAACATTAGTATTTTGCAAGAAAGAGAATTTGTAAATTTTTCTTATTCTTTACACAAGTCAAAAACAGGTTTTGGAACTCTGTAGACAATTCTGATAAAAAAAATTTCGCTCTTAGCTTCTTTCTTTATTCATGTACTGCATTATCATTAATTTTTTTGGAAAATTTATGAGTTGCAATCCTAGTTAGGCTTCGGCCACAAACTAACAATCATAAAAACAATGCAAATCCATGGATTTTTTGTTATTGATATATGATATTTAATCCAACAAATTTATTCGGTAATTTTCTATTGAATTTTGTTCTGGTTAGTTAAAGTGAAATCTAATTTGATCTCTTTTACATTTTGAGCGCAAGTATTAGTCATAATAGCCATTTTTTATCTAATTTGATCTAATTCGAATCTTGATTTACAACATATTTGTTTAATAATATAAGATTCAAATTATAAACAGCAATTGACATCGATGCAGATTTAATTTTATTTAGATCTTGTACTTTATAGTAATCTAAACAAAAAATAAAAATTTCATTACAAAATTTTCATCATAGTCACTTTTCAAATTTGAAATCGGATCCATACAAATTCAAAACCGAATCACATAAAGTAGCGGATTCATCTCTCAGGTGCAAGCCAAGCCGGTTCAGCAAGTTTTGTTTTGTTTTATGATATTAAGATCCGCAAGACATGCGGATAATAAAATCCACAGACTTATAGCTGGATCAGATATGTACAACAGTACAAGTGTACAAAACAACCGCTTGAGGTCCGGTCCAGTCTTTGATTCTCTATGACGCATCGGATACACTATTATGTGGCTGGTCCATTCTATTTTCTACGACCATAGTGACAAGACTCGTATTTTATTCGCGTTTAATTCACGAATAAAATGTTTTTTTTGGTGTTTCCGAACCGAACGGCGAATTATTCGGTTGACCGAACCTTTGACCGAATAAAACGCGAATAAAATGCTAATTTTCCAAATTTTACGAATTATTCGCGAGTAAAACACTAAAAAACGCGAAATTTTGTTCGGGCAAAATATGGACAAAAGATTCATTTTCGTTCGAGCGAAATTTCTTGTCGCATGGAAGTGGACCCCACCACGTGGGTTAGGCTGAGGCACGGTTTTTGAATTTTGAAAGGCTGAGATCTTCAATATGGCTGAGGCACGATGAGAAATTCCACCACGTGGGTGGGATCCACTGCCACGTGAGTGGATGAGGCTGAAGATTTATTTAAATCAAATCTTTAACTAATTTCAGTTCATACCGAAATTTTGAATGCGAAAGAAAAGAAAAGAATATTATATGTAAACTCCAAATTCTTATCTTCAAAGCACTTCTCAATCTTTTTTTCCTCCAAATTTTATTAAAAAAGTTGACAAATAAAAAATTAAAATAAGCACGTATTTTTTTTTCTCTTGTAGGACCGAATCATTTTCAAATTATACCCGAATTATTTCCGAATCACAAATTTTCAACTCCGCTGAACCGAATCCGAACTATTAATTTGTCACTGTGTCTACGACTACGACTACTAGAAGCCAGAAGGATGTTTCGGGAAGGATTGCTTCATGATTAACGTCTCTATACCCGTCACAGTGAATCCTGAGGCTGAAGAAATTGAGACCTAGGTCAACTAGAAAGTTCCTCACGTTGTTAAATCTGTGCTCTTGGGGGCTTGGGGAATACGTTGGATAAGCTTACTAGCTTATAAAGTGATTTTCCAGTCTACGGATTGTAATTTAAAAATATAAATAAAAGAAACAGAGTTTCCGTGCCATTCAATGCAACTTCATAATTTAAATAAAACTGCGTTGTTTCGTTTAATACAAGATTAAGATTGTGGAGTGTATTTTACAGAGTGCCAATTTTTCCAAGTCTAAATTCTAGAAAAGACCGACAGAGTTTTACAACATGCATGAGTAGATAGATATTTTGCATGACAAAATGTAGACAAAATGCATGCATGCAACACTTTATTTAATAAAAGAAATTTTTTATTTCGCAATAAATTGCTCAACTTTACTAATTATATCTTTGATTAGTCATTAGTTTAATCTGTCGTTATGACCCTAGCAATTAAATAAGTACTTACCAATTAAAAAGGAACTTTTGCTCTTTGATGAGATAATTTCTAATTATATTTATTTTGTTGTTATGCTAAGAAAGGTTTCTAAAGTGAAACTTCACGGCAAAACCGGAACCGAATACATGTGGGCAGAAAAAACCTACCATTAGAGACCATCTGTTCATATAAACCATCAATGATCTGGACAATCATAATTTAAATATGGGGAGTATTGAACTTTAAGAAGCTACAATTCATACTTAAATTATAATCGTTCAGATCATGGATGAATAGACGGATGGACACTGTTGGCAGAATTTTATTGCCTACATGTGGACAAGAGATTAGGTTTTCTTCACTACAAGAATATGGAGGTATCCGCGAAGATAAAAACAAAAATTGTTATTTTTGAGAATATCACTATTTATCAATAAAAGTATCAGTAAGAATACCAACACAACTAAACACTTTTGTCCTCAAAATATTCACATATTATTGTTTGAGAATTTTTACCAAAATTTGTTGGACCATTTCGATGGCTTATATTTGTTTTATATATACATCGCTGGATATATAAATAAATTAAAAAATTTACAAGCTTTACGAATAATTCAGAAATTATTTACGAATTAGCGAATGTGTATTATATGTGTGTATTTTTTGCAGAATTTATAATATATAAAAATATATATTTCAGTATATTATTTGTATAATAAAAACAAATGTTTCATTAAATTCTACAATATTTACATTAAAATCGGGTTCTAAACTAATTTTATATTCTGAATTTGTCACTATAACTTTCATTTTAATTTCTGATTTAATAATAGGTCTGAAAGTCTTTCCAAAAAATAAATATTAGAAAAAGAATTAAAGAAAAAACAGACTGCGTCAAATGTTGTCGACTCAGGTCACCATCCTCCAATCAATGAATCAGTATATAATTAAATAAAAATCATTGTATGTTTCGTAAGATGTTCAATGAGATTAATTTCAGGGGAAAGTGAAATCAAGTGTAAAATACGGCAACTAGCCAACTAGGATTAATAAATGTTTAAATGTCAATTAGATGTTTGCTTTTTCCAACCAAGGAAAATTATCAGAGACAATTCCAGAAGTGGAGAACAGAAACCCGGCGAAGGTAATAACGATCCTTGCGTCATTGCATAACATGCGATCTTTATTTTAAATTAATTAAACAGGCTGAAAGATTCTGTTTTCCATTGCAAATTGATTCAAAGTACGTGTTTTTTTTCTTTTTAATGTTTGATAGCATGTATGTTATTGTCTTTTCGACTTCCGATTTGCAACTTGCAACACATGGCAACGTTACTATTTTTTTTTTTTTTGTTTCTTTAGGAGTGTAATATTATCCCTGTGATACCTCAATAACCTACCAAACCAGATAAAACCTCTGCAGCACTATTAAAACATCGCAGATGACAACGGTAGCTCTTGTCTATTATTAAGATGGTTAGTAATTCCTTCTCATAAAATATTGTTAGTGATTCAAATAGAGACGTCAATAAAAATTGATTACTTGACCCGTATGAATAATTTTTACTTTTTTAGTAATTCATATACATATCACAGATAATCGATTGCTTGTCTAAAAAATTGTTAGTAAAACATAGAGTGAGCCTATGGTGCTATGCATAGCACGGATGGAGTCCGTGCTACGGCCAAAAATTTGACTTTTTAAAATCCTAATGGTCGATCCAACCGTTCAATGTGATAACCATATGAATATGTACTTGCAAACTAAATTTTATATTTTTTCGAATTTTTTTACTATTTTTTTAGATAGGTAGAATTTTGATGGTCCAGAATTTTCAGAAAACACTGATTTTTCTACCTATCTAAAAAAATAGTAAAAAAATTCGAAAAAATATAAAATTTAGTTTGCAAGTACATATTCATATGGTTATCACATTGAACGGTTGGATCGACCATTAGGATTTTAAAAAGTCAAATTTTTGACCGTAGCACGGACCCCATCCGTGCTATGCATAGCACCATAGCCTCACTCTAAAACATATACAGATAATTTTTCTTTTTGACCTTAGCTTAGGAAGTAAATTTTTTCTTTTTTTTAAGTTTAAATATTCACTCTGTTTTAATCCCACGAATAAGTGTTTTTAAAGACAGACAAAGGCCACAAAATTAGTACTATTTGGACATTTAATTAATTCACCTCTTATTTTGGATCAGCTGATTTTACTCCCCTAGCTAAGAAGGCTTAAATATATGGATACATTATTTCTTTTCAGTTTTGTTTCTGATTCTAGTTTGTTTGTCTCTAATTCTCACTCATTTTATATAATTAGTTAATTATCAAATTATTCTCTAATTATTTATTCAAATTAATTATTCCTTATTATGTAATTTTAATAATTTTATTTTAAATTATTGTTTACTTAGCTGAATGTTTAATCATTAGTACAATAACATTGATTAGTATAAACAGCAACGTTACTATATTGATATGATGACTATATTTAGCATATTATATTAATCTAAAAAAATTACTAAAAATATTTACGCATTAAATTTTAATTAAATAATCACCTATACAACATTCAATTTAGTCTTTATACATTATTACACTAAAATCCATGATTAATTATATTATCTTAACATATTGATTAGTTTAATTAACTACTCAAATTATGTTAGTGTAATTGGTCTTACTATGTTGCTTAAGTCAATTACTTCATAGGTTGTAGTTAAGAAATGATCAAGCCCATAGGAATGGATAATTTTGTCTTTAGTCATACTAGAATCGTTCCTCGAGGTTCGTTCTAGAAAATGATATTTATTTTAAAATAAATTAACACAATTCATCCTATGAAAATTTCTACAGTGTAGTAAATTTTGAATATAAATAAATATTTTTCAAAACTGTAAAAACGAATATAATAAAAATCAACACAATTCATCCTATGAAAATTTGTACAGAATAACACAGACATATTCTCTTAAATGAATAGAGAAAATAAGAAAATATGAATCATCTGATCATAATGAATAAGAATATATAATAGAATCAAATTAATGAGAATGTTGATAATGTGACATAGATAAATAAAAAATAAACATTAATCATTTTTAATGATATATATATATATATAGAGGAGGGTTCAAATGCACTATTAAATTTGTGCTTCAATATGCTTCACATCCTTTATCTCCATTTTCAAAGTCTGAACAGTTGATTTGAACCGCTCAACATGATCTTCATACTAAAATATGTTTGGATACGAAATTTTATAATTTTTATAATTTTTTTACTATTCTTTTAGATAGGTACAAAATCACCTTTTTAAGAAGATTATGGACCATCCGATAAAGTGATATTGTACCTATCTAAAAAAATATTAAAAAAGTTCTAAAAAATATAAAATTTGGTCTCCAAACATATTTTATTATGAATATCATGGTGAACAGTTCGAATCGACTGTTTGGACTTTGAAAATAGAGATAAAGGATGT
>JAJGRW010005147.1:0-20986 GCA_025461045.1 Carex parvula
TCTGCACAAAGCCCCTGGGTTGCCTAAAATTACAGGAACAAAATCTCCGAAATTTTATTACCCTCAAAAAAGAACAAATAGCATTACGCCCTCTGATTGAAATAATTTTTATAAATGACCTAACCGTCCCTCAGTGGGCGGTCTCACTTCCAATACCAAACTGCCCCTTAGTGGGGCAGTCAGCTCAGCGACCACTCAAATAGGGCGGTTGGTATCTATATTTTTTTAAAAATAATGTTGTATTACTATATTTATTAAATGCTAAAATTTTGGTATAATTTTATACTTAGAGTTATAGTTTTAGTAATGCTTTATAATTTAGGGCTGCTTGTAATTTTATTTGTTGTAATGTTTTTAATTTGTTATAATTTTATTATAATTTGTTTGTTATCATTTTATTTATTATAATTTTGTTGCATGTTATAAATGATTTTGTTCGACCTAGATAAACACCAAAACAAAAACAACAAAATAATAAGTCTACAACATAAATACTACAAATCCAGTCTAACTAAAACTAGAGCATAACATAAAAAAACCTAACGACGACGACGACAACCAAAGAGATCAAATTACTGCCTCACAGAGGAGCGGTTTGGTCTGGAGCTGACCACCCCTCAGTGGAGCGGTTAGGTTATTTATAAAAATTTTTCCAACCAGAGGACATATTTGCTATATTTTTTTGAAGGTATTAATAAAAATTTCAGAACATATCTTGTGCTCTACTTTTTAAGAGGTCAAATGATGAAAAGAAAATTAAAATGAAAGTTACTAATGATACTGGTGTTGGAACATTGGATAGATTCTAGTCATTTCCGGTAAAATTCTTCCGGAATGTAAAAAAGTCATACAGTGATTGAATACGTCATTGGACAATACGGTTCCGTTGTACACAGCACGACATGTATGTCGGTCATACATTATGAATTTCGTGTCTTTTATCGTAATCATTAGTATGACATGACCATTCTTTAGAAAATTGGCACAGCACATGAGGGCAGACTCATTAAGGACCATGGGGACAACTGCCCCTTGGATTTTGAATTTTTATGGCAGATTAATTTTGCCCCCTCTCCCCTGAAATTTTATGTCTCCATCTAAAATTCTGATTTGTAATTAGGATTAAATTTAGGGTTAAAAATATGATAAATTTCTTGGAATTGCCCTCCCCAACCTGAATTTTGAATTTTTTATGGAAATCTATAGGTCCAGATTAATTTTGCACTCTCTCCTCTGGAATTTTATTTGTCGCCCTCTGAAATTCTGATTTGTAATTAGAGTTAAATTTAGAGTTAAAAATATAATATTCTTAAATTCTTATTGATAATTAGGATTATAAGTTAAAACATTGAAAATAAGAAGTCGGAGTATTATTTTTTTTATCTAGTATCTAATTAGGTAATGAGTTTGAACCTAATTCGCTATTTGCTTACCCTCTTGACGAAAATCCTGAATCCGCACTTGACAACACACAAATTGGTATGGTCATTGCATGCACCTCACGCAAGTCATGCGTGGTCAAAACCGTTAGATCTTGCCTGAGTGGTGAATCTTGAATAAAGTAATTTAAATTACAAAAATAGTTAAATGTGATCAAATGTGACCAATCACTTTTGGACATGACACGTGTGATTCCGGTTTGACTAACATGTTGTGATTGTCCTTCCAAATTTGATCACAAACGACACGATACATAAAAAAATTTAACTTGGTCACGACATGTCATTACACATGACTCGAGTCATGGAGTTACTAGAAGGGTATATTCACAAATTGTAAAATTTATGAGGGACTTTACACAAGTTATCAATGAACACTGAACAGACAACCAAGCAATATTATAATACAGAATCCATTCTTCTAAAAAAAAAAAAAATTAATACAGAATCCATTCTTTTGCTTCTCAGTGTGTCACTACTTATGACTAGCTCTCCTATGTGCGATTGTCTTTTGCTATCCATCTCTCGTTGTGCTTTTTTGGTGGGAGCGCCTCTTGACCTTTACGAGTTCGATTTCTCCTTCGCGATCGTGCATAAAAAGGCCATTCCCGCTTCCATTTTTCATCGCAGTTTGATTCAAATTCCTTCATTCAATCTTCATTTCCCGTTAGAAGGAGAGTCGAAGGCCATAACCTGGTTGAATTCGTTTCCATTTTAGTAAGAACTCATTTCACATTTATGCGTCCATCAGTCTCTTAGTTCATTTTCCATTTAAAAAGACCTATCAAGCATCAGAAATTGAGATAAGATGCTTATTTGATTTATGATTTGTGAGGACTAACATACCACTTTAGTTTGATTGAATTAAAATTATGGGTTTTGTCATATTCCATCAATTTAAATATCATTATCACCAAAACTGTAGGTCGCAATCTTCGGCAATGCTTGTAAATTGTTCTCAATTGTATATTCTAATGGTTGCTATTATTGCAGGGATATTTCAGAGAAGAACAAAACTATAACAAAAAAGAGGAAATTTGAAAAACAGCATGCCTTGGGCACCCTTACTCTCGAACTATTACAGTAGCAGAAATTGTGTTTGCCTTGTCGTGTTTTTTCGTGTTATAGTGTAAGCTCTCTCTCTCTCAATCACGCACAATTTTCTCTTTTAATAATTTTCTGGAGCGAAATTCATTTTACAAGGAATTCACTGTATGGACCCTGAACTTCCTAGAAAAATGTTTTAATGTTTGTTATGAATTAAATCATTTGCTTATTGTCTATGGATGTTTATTTATTTATTTGCATGAATTCTGGATGGCTTTATTTGGCATGTTAGCATACATGTGTAGCGTTGAGAAAAATGAAAAAAAAAAAAAAAAGCTGAGATAGGAGCAGGGACCCGTTTGGTTTTAGCTTCCAAATCTGGTGATCTGAAAGGTTTGAGGACAATAATTAAAATTCATGGCAGTTTCTATAATATTAGTCTATTAGTCAACCTTGAAAGTATTATATTTCAATCCACTATTTCATTTTAGCACTACAAAAATCTTGTTCTGCCAAAAAGAGTCAAGTTTGAAAATATTGTTTAGTTGTTGATGATGGGCTACACTACTAATCTTTTGAAAAATATAATTTAATAAAATCCATGTATTAATTTATTAGTCAACATGGAATTATATTGAGTTCCAATGTCCTCCTACAGTCGTTGCCGATTAATCCCCACTATTGAATTTTCATGGCTAAATAATACCTTTCCCACTGAAAAGGGTTAAGTGTTTTAAATTAAAACAATAATCTAGTTTCTTTATATTGTTTAGTTTTCAAAGATGGTTCTTCACTGTGGCCCTTTTTGAAAACATTTTTAACCATTCGTGAAATATACTTGTTTATTTATGCAGGTAAGTGAGCCAAGGGTTCAGGGATTTTTCTTTCTACAGTTTTGGTGTGAAAGTTTAGATTGAATTAGTAATAAGAGGAGAGAGAATGTATGTAAAGGTCGAATTAAAGAGATACCGCAACTTGAAGAGCACTGGAAAAATAGTTATGAATGTTAGATTTGTTGCTTACTACCAACTGATGCAAGTTTGCCAGGTTTGAACCAAGTTTTCCTTTTTTTTTATCCTCTTCTTATATTCTTGTTTGTTCATGTACCTTTTGTAATTTTATTTTCTTCTTTGCAATACAACTTATTACTTTTATTGTTAGTAAAACTCAACCACAAGTTTGGTTTTTGCAAAAGCACCCACTGGGGACATTGAATATTACAGCAGTGCCTATAGAGCAATGGACTATATTGCCCCCACCATTATTTTATTGAGTTTTTGCCTCAAGAAATAGGTGATTTTATTAGGATATTAGAAAATTTAGACAAAAACAAGAGATAAAATGGGATATTACAGGTAGAGGATAGATATGAGGAAATGGGTTTTGTTTGCTGTAATATAATGTTATGTTTGAAAATTTCAATTGTGGCAAAATGGCCGACTTTTATTACTTAATTTTCTAAAGCCTAGTTTGTACTAGTTATCTGTGCTTTTTACAAATAACACTAAGATAATATTGTTGCAAACTCTGACAAATCATTTGTGTTTGTAAATTACAAATATGCAAACAATAAGGTTGTAATAATATAATTTTATGGTTATTTTGTGAAAGTTACTGGTTAGTCTCGTGTCTACATGAAAGCACTACATAGGGATAGATAACATGTATATAGTATGATTTATTATTTCTAGTGTATTGTTTCATCTCCAATTCTTTTGTTAATTTTGACCATCCTTTTTTCCAATCACAGGCTGAGTACTTCCGTCAATTGCTTAAGCCTGTCACGTAGTTTAAAACCTTTACACACGCTGCTACTCGATCTACTCCCTTAAATACATCCTTTTTCACTTATATCCTTCATATATAATAAAATTTGTAAGTGATCCAATTCATGGCTTCCTTTGGCTAGAGCCAGAGCACTTTAAACTAATAAAATCAAATTTGAACCTCCATTCAAAAGCCAAAGAAGCTATATACTCTATACTACATAAATACCTATGCAGAGAGACTTCAAAAACCTTTCAGATACAGCCCCGTTCTTCGGTAATTTTGAAACTGGGGGCTATGTTCAGGATGCAGCATTTACAGGAGGCTTCACTTACAGCATCCCCACTTCCCCCGACTTTGTTGGGGACCAGATTGCCAGGCTGGAGTTCGAACTGAATGCAAAGTGCCCCCAGAATTTTATCATATTTGACCAAACCGATGTGAAGCACCGGGTCATGTGTAACCCAGCCTTTGTTCAAAAATTCAGTTTGGAAAATCTCGACTTAAATTGGCCCAATTTAGAGGCTGAAGACCTGAGTAGATTCTGTAATTCTCCTTCTTTCAAGGAGGATACAAATGAAATAGATATTCTTTTAAACTCAGATGAAGGAGAAGAGTCTGATGATGATACAATCAGCACAGATCGAACTCCTGGTAATTGGAACTCCACTTCCTGCAATTGTAGTTCCTGCGACTCCAGTTATGGAGTGTCAGATTGGAACGAGTGTAAGAGAGAAAAGATGCGGAAAATGGTAAAAATACTGCAGGAAATTGTACCAGGTGGGGAAGGGTTAGATACTGGTATGGTACTTGATGAAGCAGTTAAATATCTTAAGTCCCTTAAAAAGGAGGTGAAGAAGCTCGGCATATCAAGCTGTGATTGTGGAGTACCATAAATTACGGCACATTTTATGCTTTATTTGAGCATAATAGTGAAGTGGATGGATATTACCTCAAGTTGCCTAGTATGGAGGCCAAGAAGCTCGGTGTTAGATAGCTTTTATTTATCTTTAATATTATAAAACATTATATATGTAATTTTATAGTGTGATTCAGACCCTGTTTGAAAGAGAAGGGGGCACATAGTTAAGGAAAGAATCAAGCTTTTGGATAACCCAGTGGAGTTTTCTCTTTTAGCGTGGAATTCTGATGTGTGTAAAGGGATAAAAAGATGTTGTTTCTTTATCCCATCATTTCTTTTTTTTGTACATAGTGAGAGAGCGAATCTATGTTATTGCTTTAGATATCATGTTGTCTCTAAGTATTTAAGCTACTTTTCTTTGTCAATGTTTTCCTTTTGTAAAACACCTTTCTCAGGACATGAAAGTAAATCTCTGGATTGCTAGCCTTGTAAAGCCTTTTGCAATCCATCATTATATTGTAAGTTTGTAACACTAAATTTGTTTTGGTGTTCTAAATAAGGTTTGTTTTCCTAGGTCGAAGAATGAAGCACCTATACAAGTGATTTGATCTAATTAGGCACTCTCAGTTTCCTCAAATAATAGTGGTGCATTTTGTTTTGAAATGAATATAAGCATCAACATTTTTTTTTCTAAAAAACGGTTATCACTCATTGAATTTCACTGCTATCCCTCTCAGTGATACTGTTTAGGGCATAGATCAACCTTTTGATTATGCATTTTTTTCCTCCCTTGCATCCTGCTCTTCAAAATATCATTAGTGGTCTGATTTTACTAACTTCTTTGATACTGGTACTATTATTATATGGTTCCTATTCATCTGACTACAAAAATTCCCGAGGTCTTTGATCTGCTAACTTGCTATACCAGTTGTACAATCCCATCTTTCTCCGAGCGATTAGTTCCGAGAAAAAGGTTTCAGTCGGAAGTCTGAAACATTTTTTAATTAGTTAATATTTTTGCTACTAGTTTTAGTTTGCTTTGGAGATAATATAAACTTTTAACAGTCAATTGTAATTAAAACAAACTGATTTTACAGTTTGCTGTTTCCAATCCCTACTAAATTAGCTTCCCTTTTTCGTGCTTGGACTAGATTAATATTTTATCCATTTGATCTAGAAAGGTTGAATCAGCTTCATATATTATACGTTTGAGATTAATTGATGCACCAAACAGTAGTAAAAAAAACAATGAGAAATCAGCAATACCATGAATTTTCAGGTCAAAACCAGATAGCATGGATCTCTGCCAGTACCTTTACCAGTATTTATATATATCCTGTAGTACAAATTTGTGAAATCTCAAACATTGCAGAGAACTTTATCTGGTAGTAACGGGTGCAGTCTGATAGGTTTATAGGTAAACTACAAGATCAACTGATCAAGGCTCGTGCAGAATATAATTTGTATTTCTTTTGTAGTTACACTTGTCAAATCAAATAGCCAAAAATGTGAACTGGAATATTCTAGCATGCTAGGATGTGCACCGTTTTCTTGAGTGGTGAAGGCCCACAAAAGAAAAACAAATGCTATGATGTAATACCCCATTGATCAACTTGTAATTTTAATCATTTCTCTAACAGATTGTCACTAACACTCTAAATAGTGCCAAAAAGTTCATCAGGTGACAATGTGTAGCGTATATTTCGGGAAATGGTTTTATGCATTAAAAAAGAAATAAAGTGAAATAGTTACTTATACTTCAATTTTGCCTTCATATATATTTGTTTGACTTGGTCAATTATTCATGACGGGTAAAGATATTGACAGAGTATTTTTAC
The DNA here is from genome assembly GCA_025461045.1 of Carex parvula. NCBI lineage: Eukaryota > Viridiplantae > Streptophyta > Magnoliopsida > Poales > Cyperaceae > Carex > Carex parvula. The sequence continues at coordinate 6,954 of JAJGRW010005147.1, forward strand.
TTTATGGAGCGCATAAGTCATATTCAAAGTTGTTTTGGAGATATTGTCTGTGTGCTGCATGAAACAAAAACCGCACTGTCAATATCTTTACGCAGTCATAACGGACTGTGTGGAACATTTAATTAGAACTTTTTTTTTTTGTGCGTGTGTATGGAGCCACCCTTTCTAGCACTAATTACTGATAATTATTACATCGTGGCATGTTATTTAGCATGCAATTTCTTTGGCATGCACCAAAAGCATTGCCACTTACATTGAGAAAAAGATCAGTTTGGTTTGACCCTAATGCCATTAGTGTTTATTTTACTCTTTTTTTGTGAAACTTCTTGGTTGTACACATGAAATAAATCAGACAGTGACCTTAGATCCTTGCGTGGAATACACATGGTTTTTGAGAAACAAGAATACACATGGTTAAATTATGGTTCCTTTGTTATCTTGTAATAATTATGGTTCCTTTTATTGATTTAGATATCTACATATAGGCACCTTCAACCAATTAAGATTATAATTTGTCTTACGTGTGAGTTTATATGGGTTTAGTTAGGCTTACCTAACCCCATTATAATTTCTGCTTTATATGGTTTAGTTACACTTTGCTTCTGTTCTGTAATTTGACTTCTCATTATTATTTGAAAAAATAATTTACTGAGTTGAATTTTTCTTTTGAGAGTAAAAAAGGGATCACTATTTGGCTGACTTTACATACATAGAGGAAAAGAGAAGGTATTGTGGTCGCAATAAAACTTCACCGGACAGTCAGGAAATACACAAATAAAATAATATATATTCTCATTCTCATGCCTCAATATTTCACTATTACAAGTTGTCACAAGTCTTTTGTTAATACTTTGAATTTTGTATTTTAATTACGAATCCAAACTGTAAATATCGTTCTCATGAAAGATGTGTACACATAAAGTTTCAAAACAAAAAAATGATTATTGTGAAATTTATAAAATGAGTGGATGCTACGGGTGTAAACGGAGCGAATTCGGAGCAGACAATACTAATATCAAAATTGTATCAATTTTTTTATGAGCGGATACGAATACGGACAGTTTACAGATGTTAAAATTTAAAATTAAATTTGTCTTAAACAGATACTGATACAAAGCGGATAATTCACAAATACAAATTCAAATACGGATATGAACTTTAAATACAATTATTAATTAGCACATGCCGTCTAGAAGTCTGTGTAATTGATGTAATTTGCAATAAAAGTACACATGACGTCCTGTAATGAGTAATGTACAACTGTTTTCATTGTCAGATAATTATCTTTAGGACATGTAATGTACAACTGTTTTTATTGTTGGATAATTGATGTAACTAGTAAGGGTGTACATGCATAAACATATTTTCTATAGAGGGTCAAATAAGAAAACTTCAAAATAAAAGTCATTTCTGTTCGGTACGTTCAAATCTCAACTTTGTCCCCGTACTTCTCTAGTCAGAACCGTTGATTATTTGACACAAGAGATGGTTCTTCAATCAGACGGTGTGAAAGCAATTTTCCTGCCATAAAGTGAGCGGGGTGCGCAGCTCAGCGGATGGCCATTTGTTCTTTGTCGTATATCCGACAGTGGGTCCCACGCATACTGATTTGTTAAAAAAAAAAACAGAAATTTGCTATCCGGATGTCCGGATCCCTTAGTCAAGGACGTGTTAAACCGGTAGTGACATGTTATATAACCCATTTCTAGTCTTCAATTGAATTCGGATTCTCTCCGGGTGTCGGATATATTTGGATATTCGCTTTGTTTTTCAGTCCGAAAATTTATCTGAATATGCATTTTCTGTGTATTTAACATTTATCCTATCCGATTCATTTAAAATTTATCCTATCCGAATTCATTTATCCGTATCCGATTTTGATCTGAATTCAGAACGTATTCGGACTAAGATAATCCGGATCCGTTTACAACCTAATGGATGCAATAGATAAATTCTAATGGATTCATTAGGGCATGATCTTGTATGAAAATTTTATGTGAGCACTTCTATTTAATAAAAAGAATCGTTTCATCGGTTCATGCTCGTTATTAAATTTTAAATTTAATTAATAAAAATATGTTTTGACAATGGGTGACATTTGAAACAATGCCGAAGGAAACTATATTCTCATATATTTATTAGTATTGTGTCCATGTGTTACAACAAAATATATTATAAGAGAAAAAAAATTTCATATAAAATAATATATTTTCATTAAAAATTTAGACTATATAACAAATAATATTTTTTAAATAATATATTAAAAATAATATCTACAAGTAAATAACAATCCTTACCTAACATATTAAGTAACATATTACATATTAAATAACATATTAAAAAATAGAGAGAATTCACATATACTCCTCAAAAACTTCAAATACGTATTTTCCCCCTTTAAAGTTTGAAATTACGTATTCCCCTCTCTAAACTTCAAATACTCACAAATTTATCTATTTAATTGTCTTTTATATTAAAACTCATTCTAAATTTATAAAATACCCATTTTACCTTTTATTAAAAACATATAAAGGCCATCAGACTCAAATTTGAATCTAAACGATTTATATACCTTCCAAACTGCTTTTAGATTTGTGCGCGCAAGATCGGCACAAATATTGATGCGAACACACACGCATATTGAAGCAACAAGCACAAATCTTAATGCGATGCGGGCGGATCAGAATTGCTTTAAGATCCGTGCATTCTAGATCAACACGGATATTAAAGCGATGCACACGGATCTTAATGTGATGCGCACGGATCGGATGGTAGAGGAACCCTTCAGATTCAAATTTGAGTCTGATGAGCTTTTATATGCTTTTAATAAAGGGTAAAATGGGTATTTCAAAATTTTAGAATGACTTTTAATATAAAAGACAATAAAATGGGTAAATTTGTGAGTTTTTGAAGTTTAGAGGGGAAAATATGTAATTTCAAAGTTTAGAGGGGGAAAACGTAATTTTGAAGTTTTTTAGGGTTATACGTGAAATTCCCCCTAAAAATATATATATATTTTTAAGATCTTTGGACATATTTTCATAAAAATTTCTCAAACAAAATGACATATTAAATGACAAATAACATTTCTTAAATCATATAAAAAAATAGAAAAAATAAAGATATGACCAATCAATTCAAAAAAAATTTAAATGATATTTAAAAATTAGATAGAAATCAAGACCTATTAGAAATATGATATAATTTGTATGTGGAGAATACGTATGGCGAGTATCTGTCTAAATAAATTTAGACTTCTACACTTAAAGAATATAAAAAACTACACAAAATCATAATATTTAATTAAAATTATTGACGGATCAGTACATCTACGTGCTTAATATAAGAATGTAGATGTGGAGTACGGTTGTCAAGACTTTCGCAAATTTTAAAGAAAGAAAATTTCAATTCTTTGTGTGTAATGTAAGGTTCGGTCTGTGATATGAACCTCTGAGACCCAATCCAAACCCAACTCTGAAATGGCCCAATATAAGCCCAATATGAGATATAAATTGATGAGTAGAACTAGGGTGTGATGTGCTCACCAAGCCCTTTTGGTGAGCACACCTTCAAAAACCGCATTTTCAAAGTTTAAATAGTCGATTCGAACCTTCCAACGTGTTCTTCATATTAAAATGTGCTTGGAGACCAAATTTTACATTTTTTGAAAAATTTTTACTATTTTTTCAGAATTTTTGAAAATCACAGCTTTTCATTAAATAAAAAAAAAAATTCAAAAAACACTGATTTTCAAAAATTCTGAAAAAATAGTAAAAAATTTCCAAAAAATGTAAAATTTGGTCTCCAAGCACATTTTAATATGAAGAACACGTTGGAAGGTTCGAATCGACTATTTGAACTTTGAAAATACGATTTTTGGAGGTGTGCTCACCAAAGAGCTTGGTGAGCACATCACACTCTAGTTCTACTCTAAATTGATCATATCTGATGCTAGAAAATCTATCAATTTTGTTTTTGTTGCATATAAAAAGAAAAATGTCACAGTGGTTCATGTACCCTGTTTTCTGGTAGCCACCAGTTAAATGCCTGCCATCTTTGCATTATGTACAGTGGCCTGCTAATTTTGTACCCTGTTGGTAGCCACCCAATTATGCAAAGATGGCTTTAGCAGGCCAACACCTGTCAAGTCACGTCTACAGATTTCGCTATTGTGAGCTCACCTCTCATGGACCCAATTTTGGATCAGAGAGAATGGGTCTCCATAGAGCTGCGTGCTTCTTCTAACCACTACTTTTTAGGGAAAATAATTAAATATATTAATTTTGAGCGCATGCAAATTTTCCGAAATTTTTAATAATACCCTAAAAAATAATAGCAAATCTGTCATCTCTATGAAAAAAATTTCAAATACACCTTGACTGTCTCATGTTTGAACGGTCAACTCTCACTACCAAACTGCTTCATACCAGACTGCTCCACGTTTGGACGGTTTGGTGTTTATTTATTTTTAGTTTTTTAATAACCAAACCGCCCCCCTTTCTCCCAAACAGAACTGCTCTCTCTCCCAAACCCCAAACTCTTGCTGCCATCCGAGACCTCCCCTGTCCCCCTCCCCCGTCCCCTCCTCCTTCCCTTTTTGCTGCCAAACCCCTCCCCCTTCCCCTTTCGCCCAAACCCTTTCTCGCTCTCAAACCCGATACTGGCTGATTAATAGGAAGGCGAGGCATTGGAGAGGCGAGGCGAGGCATTGGAGCCGAACTCCTCCCTATACGAAGCACGAATCGATTATTTCCGGGTAACCCGACACAACTCCTTTTATTTATGTTTTGTGCCTTGTGATGGCATTGGAGCCGAGCTCCTCCCTGTTGAAATGTTGCTTTGTTGTGCGATTGGGGCGATTTAGGGTTAGGGTTTAGGGTTCTTGGTTTGGTTACGTCGTACCGAGTCGTAAAAATTGAATTGTTAAATATCGTGTGCGGGTTGTTAATTTTCCCAGCGCGATTGATTTATAAGCATATAATTTTAGAAATTGTTAGGAATTGTTTAGCATCTTTCGAAATTATTATTTTTTAATTTAGTTTGCTTCTTATTAATTATTGTAAATTGTAAAAATATGTTATTTGAATTGAGAACTATTGTAAAAAAATTAAATTATTGTAAAAAAATATGTTTAGCATCTATTTGAATTATTGTAAAAAATTGTAAATATATGTTATTTAAATTGCAATACTAATTCTTACTAATAATTCTTAAATTAGGGTTTAGGATTTAGGATTTTAAAAATTGTTCAAAATTATTTAGAAATTGTTAGAAATTGTTTAGCATCTAAAGAAATTATCCAAAATTGTTTACAAATTGTTTATTAATTGTTTATAAAGTGTTCAAAATTCTATTATTATTTTTTAGGGTAGTTTGCAATAATAATCTTTATTTATTAATGTAAATTGCAAAAATATGTTAGAAATTTAGTAACCTGATATTTTTAAATGTAATATGGCCAGACCTAGACGGGGACGATCACGAGATACTTTGGAGACTGGGGAGAGTTCACATGCTCCCGCTGGAGAGGCTCCCAATACAGAGGCCTCCGGTGTAGAGGCTCCCGTTCATGATGCAGACACATTTAGTCCTCTTTTGTGGATCCCACATATTAAGCACCGTGTCACATACGCATCTATGGAGGTACGTTGGTTTTTTGTATGTAATTTAAATAACATAATTTAATATGACATATAGTCAGTCGCTTACATTGAAATCATTGTTAAATGCAGGACGAGACGATGTTGACGGTGAGACATCACACCCTTGAGATCCCGTATGACCCTCATCTATTGATGGAACGGTGCATCATGGACCTCGACTTGTATCAGCTAGCCACTATGCCTCAGAGTAGGATCGATTAGGCTCTCATTTGTGGTCTAGTAGAGAGATGGTGATCGGAGACTCGTTCATTTCATCTTCCGATTGGGGAGATGACAGTCACCCTAGCTGATGTGAGCGCCAAATGGGGTTTACGGATCGACGACGACCCCATAGGTGGTGTCTTGGACCATCCAGACCTGACGAAGATGATACCGGAGCTGTTAGGGGCCGATCAAAGGCGCTGCAGAAGAAGAAGAAGAAGAAATGGGAGGAGGATAAGTTCCTGTATTCTGGGTACTGTATTAGTCTAGCGTCGCTCCGCATTTACTTCTCCCAGCATCCCGATAGCCCCCGATACCACTGACGAAGAGGCGGTGAAGAGGTAACCATAAATATTTGGAAATTAAAATATGTTCTTAACTTAACATTAATAACAATTATTTATGTTGACTATTTTACATTGCAGGTATATTAGGGCGTTTGTGTTGGACTTATGTGGCAGCGTCATGTTCGAGGATTCCAGTGGTGACGTAGTCTCGATTATGTTCCTCTCTCTGCTGAAGGACATTAAGAGGCCATCGAGGTGGAACTGGGGTGGAGCTGTGATCGCCCACTTATAGCGGAGCTTGTGTCATGTTTATCTGGTAAGTCTATACTAATATTGTAATTTTTATATTATAAATATTAGGGTTGAATAAGTACCAAAATTGCACCTACTGTCCAAATTCAGGTGAAGAATAAGCAGATTGCCGGGCCACTTCTTCTACTCCAGCAGTAGTCGTGGTCACATCTACCGGTTTGTCAGCCTGTTATTCCAGATCAGCCTCACCACTGGACGAGACTAGACGCCGAGAGATGCCCCGCATATGGTGCCATATAGGGTAGTCACCACACATACGAGAATACGGATAAGTGGAAAACCGTGGGGATTTCTTATGTCCAGGGTCAGCTCCAGATGCTTAACGATAAGAACGTGACCTGGTACCCCTATCGTGCGTTCTACGTGGCCAACCTTCTTTGCCGGTTGACATTGGAGTAGAAAGATATCTGGTATTATCGGGGGCCCTGCGTATGTTACTTGATAGTTGAGTACCACTATCCTAATAGAGTGCTCCGTCAGTTTGGCTTGGATGCATTTGTCCAGGACTTTCCTATGCTGGACGAGCAACAGACCACTAAGCTGCACAAGTAAGTACCCACTACTTAATTTAATTATTTTTTATTACTTGTTCAGTCTTACACGTTACTAATAATATATTATAATTAATTTATGTTGTAGGACTAACCACCATAAGCCCAAAGTCGACTGGAGCCAGCGTCATGCGTATGATTACCAGAAGGCACGATATCCGCAGGATCACTTATGGTCCCTGCCTACGGCTGATGACGTCGGCTTAGGAGCTGGGCCTTGGGCACTGAAATATGCCGTTTGGTACTAGAGGTGGGGCATGCCGTTAGTATATCTACAAGGGCACTATGGTGAGAGCCTTCGACGGAGACTCATGGGTGATGCATCTAGGACTTACTTGCCTTTCAGACCGATCCAAGCTCGCGCGGTAAATATAAATGAAACTGACATATTTAAAAAGTTAAATGTTTATTTATTTCTTTTTCTAGTAATAAGGAAAAAACATTGTGTGCAGCTTTTGTCCGGTATTAGAGGAGTGGCACACAGCCTGGATGTCAAATGCTCCAACACAGTGCACCAGTCGTGGAGGATTCTGGCTGGGACGGTCGCCTCATTGGCATGTTGCACGACAGTGGGGAGAACACCAATTGGCGTGAGATAAAGCCCACACCACGAGATCCAGATCAGCCCTGACTCGCTATCTACGATGATGAGATGTTGCCACCTCCTGCAGGTGATTACAAGTTAATATGAATGTGCAATACACAATCATTTTTCTTTAAAAATCTATTCTTATTAAGTTATCTTCAATTCTGTAGAGGATAGGCGTTCCTGACTGGGTGTTGAATAACAACGCATAGAACGCTTACTATAACAAGTATGGAGTTCCGGTGTAGATTGGCGAGGTCAGCGATTTTTTTTATTATTTAATTAACTTACTAGTTATTTGTATGTAGCAAAACTAACATTGTTTCCATGTAGGATGCCAATCCCGAGTTCACTATGACTGACCTTACTAGAGATGATACCGGGTATGAGATACAGAGCCTCCACAGACCATGATACGCAGAGACCAGAGAGCACGGCAACGAGGCTAGTGGGAGTGGGGCACAGGCTGCAAATGCCTTTGCCTTTGCTATATTTGGCACACCGCCTCCGGCCACGTATCCTTTTACTTGGGAGGCCGATCCATGTGAGATGCTTACACAGCCGATGATCCAGGAGGATCTCTCATAGGTCCGCCATACACAGTTATATTTGCAGGAGGAGGATCCATGGGTAGTCGATGCGGCGTCGGAGATGGATGTTGACAATCTCCAAGATGACGATGAGGAGAAAGAGGTTCACTTGAGGCGTCAGCTGCCGCCCAGGGACCGCCATCCACCTGCTAGGTTGGATCTCTCCGGTCGTTGCCACCCTCGTCGTTAGCTTTTTTATGTTGTTTTAGTTAGATGGATTTGTAGTATTCTATGTTTGGAATTGTTATATTTTATGTTGTAGACTTACTATTTAGATTATTTAGATTTGTTGTTTATCTAGTCGAATAAAACCAATTTATAATATTAAACAAAATTATAACAAATAAAATTACAATAAATATATAACATATTATAAAACATTCCAACAAATGAAATTATAATCGTCAATTATAAAAATATAACTATAAATTATTATAAAAATTATAACAAATAATACTACAATAAAACATTACAACAAATAAAAATATAATCGTTAATTACAACAAATTACAACATAAATCATTATAAAAAATGGAACTGTAAATTAAAAAATTATAAAAAAATTTAACATAAAAAATACAGCATTTTATAATGCAGCATTATAAAAAATACAACATTTAAAAAGAATGTTAAACACCAAACCGCCCAAACGTGGGCCGGTTTGGTAGTGGGAGCTGACCGCCCAAACATGGGGCGGTCAGGGCGTTTTTGAATTTTTTTTCACACAGAAGGAAGATTTGTTATTCTTTTTAGGGTATTAATAAAAAATTTGGGCAAATTTCTGCTCTGCATGGATAAAAATGAGTCAGCCGAGTTGGATAAAAGCTTATACTCGGAACTAGGAGTGTTCTTTGGGTATAGTATAATTAGTTTTAAGTTGAATTGAGAGAGTTCGGATTAAATGGTTCGGTTTTTTGGTTAATTGAAACAATTTTTTGATTTTTTAAAACAGTTTAATAGTTTGGTTCGATTTGGTTAAGGATTTTAAAACCTGTTAGACTGAACAGACCGAAATTTTGAAACCCGAAAGGATCCCTGTCCGAACTAAATATTTAAAAAAAAAATCAAAAATCACGACATAATGTATATTTGATTGATTTGGTGTAAAACTGATTTAGACTGAGCAAAACAAAAAATTTAAATTCATGTTAAAAAAAATTCAAACAATTAAACAAAATGTTTATTTTTATGATTAATTTTTTTAGAGTATTAATAAAAATTTCGGGCAAATTTCTGCTCTGCATGGATAAAAATGAGTCTGCCGAGTTGGATGAAAGCTTATACTTGGAACTAGGAGTGTTCCTTGGGTGTGGTATAATTAGTTTTAAGTCGAATTGAGAGAGTTTAGATGAAATGGTTCGGTTTTTTTGATTAAATGAAACAATTTTTTTATTTTTTAAAACAGTTTAATAGTTTGGTTCGATTTGGGTAAGGTTTTTAAAACCGGTTAGACTGAACCGATTGAAATTGAAACCCAGAAGGATCCCCGTCCGAACTAAATATTAAAAAAGAAAATTCAAAAATCACGACATAATGTATATTTGATTGATTTGGTGTAAAACTGATTTAGACTGAACAAACAAAAAATTGAAATTCATGTTAAAAACAATTCAAACAATTAACAATTTATTTATTTATTTTTATGATTAAGTTAGGGTATTAATAAAAATTTCGGGCAAATTTCTGCTCTACATGGATAAAAATGAGACAGCCGAGTTGGATAAAAGCTTATACTCGGAACCAGGAGTGTTCTTTGGGTGTGGTATAATTAGTTTTAAGTCGAATTGAGAGAGTTCGGATTAAATGGTTCAGTTTTTTGGTTAAATGAAACAATTTTTTGATTTTTTAAAACAGTTTAATAGTTTGGTTCGATTTGGTTAAGGATTTTAAAACCGGTTAGACTGAACCGACCGAAATTTTGAAACCCGAAAGGATCCCTGTCCGAACTAAATATTTTAAAAAAAAATCAAAAATCACGACATAATGTATATTTGATTGATTTGGTGTAAAACTGATTTAGACTGAACAAACAAAAAATTGAAATTCATGTTAAAAGCAATTCAAACAATTAACAATTTATTTATTTATTTTTATGATTAAGTTAGGGTATTAATAAAAATTTCGGGCAAATTTCTGCTCTGCATGGATAAAAATGAGTCTGCCGAGTTGGATGAAAGCTTATACTTGGAACTAGGAGTGTTCCTTGGGTGTGGTATAATTAGTTTTAAGTCGAATTGAGAGAGTTTAGATTAAATGGTTCGGTTTTTTTGATTAAATGAAACAATTTTTTATTTTTTAAAACAGTTTAATAGTTTTGTTCGATTTGGTTAAGGATTTTAAAACCGGTTAGACTGAACCGATCGAAATTGAAACCCGGAAGGATCCCCGTCCGAACTAAATATTAAAAAAGAAAATTCAAAAATCACAACATAATGTATATTGTTTGGTTTGGTGTAAAACCGGTTTAGACCGAACAAAACAAAAAATTTAAATTCATGTTAAAAAAATTCAAACAATTAACAAAAAAAATGTTTATTTTTATGATTAATTTTTTTATTTCAGTTTGTCGGTTTGGTTTTAATTCGGTTGATAAGTTCATTTTAGTTAGTTCGATTGTATTTTTGAAATTGAATAAAATTTTGGTTTTAACTGAACCGAACAGATAAACACCCCTACTCGAAATGAGCCGAGCCGAGTCTGATTTTAGCCAAAGTCGAGTAAGCCGTTTGCATGTAGAATTTTTTTTCGTGGATTTGATGTTGTCAACGACGCATTGATCATGAGCTGGCTGGGAAAGAATATTGTTGTCTTCTCGCAACATACTTTATTATCTAATGGACCTAGCCAACACGAGTTATGTTGGGTCAAGGTTTAACTCGCTAATAACAAGCTTAATGAAAATCAAGCGAGCTAATTCGAAACTATTTTTCTGGCCGATCTCCAACGAACACCAAACTGGCAGCCCTATTATTGACAATCAAGAAAGAACGAGAAGAAAAGCTGCTTATCATATTTAGTCGCAGCTTTCCGCAAAGTGTTCAAGCAAATCAAGTAGAAAAGAAACACCTGGAACCAATGATTGATTGTACATTTAACGGATGCATTCATAGTGCATCAAAGAGTCATGTCAAAGCCTCAAATGGGTATCAAAAGATAGCACGCCGAGCAAGTAATCGAGGCCCAAAAAGCTTCTCCAATCACTAAAATCTGGTTCAATGCATTCGTCCGTTTGTGCGCGATTGACAGGACGCCAACAATTTTTAAAAAAATTGAAAAGAAATTAAATTATCGAAAATATTTTTTTATATAAATAAATGGAATTGATTAGAGTGGGAAAAACGTGCCGTTCCGTGCCGTGCTGTGACTAATACACTGCGACTTTGGTCTCGTGCCGTGCCGTGCCGTGACCAAGTTAATTTTTCACGTGCCGTGACCAAAATGTCAAGGGATGGTCACGGCACACGAATGGTCACGCCACGTGAGTCACACCGTGCCTAAACGTGCCGTGACCATTTAATCATAATTTATGTTAGTTTATTCAAGATTCACCATTAAATCAATATCTAATTGTTCTAATTACATGTGACTCGCGTGATTACGTGTCGTGCCGTGCCGTGCCAAAGTTTCAAAAGATGAGCACGGCACGTAACTGACATGCGTGCCGTGCTGTAACCGTACCGTTCCGTGACGGAGCCGGCTCCGTTTCCCACTCTAGAATTGATCATTAGTTTGGTTCATCAAAGACAGTCTAATGAATTCAAATTGGTCCGGCTCCATAAATTTTTACAAATTACCACACCAAAGCTACACAAAGTTAATTTAGTCTCATTGGGTCTTTCCAATGAGAGCCGGTTGGAAAACAAAAAAGAAAGGAGGAGAAAATCTACAGATTTCACAGTCTTTACTAGAATATACAAATAAAGATCGAATCATTAGTTCAGTCTCATCTATAAGATTGAAAAAAAAAACAATCAATATTGTTTGCTATAATTTGATTTTTATTTAATTTCTAAAATAAATATAATTGATAGGAGGCGGTATATATGCTGGAATTCATATCACCGACGGTACCGTAATAGGTACCGAATCCCAAACCGGCTGAGAGTTAATCTCAACCGTAAATAGCTAATTGTAAAAGGGAATCTTTTACGGTACCGTCGAGGATATGGATTCATATATGCTTTGCACTTTGGATTATTTGTGGGGTATATGTTGTGTTAGACTTGAAAAGCGTCAAATAAGGTTGTGTCTATAACAAAACGTTGGGAGATATTAATTATAATAAGGAGATAAATAAATATCCAATGTTGTTCAAGCTCTACTGTGTTCCACACTTAATTCCTAGTCCACTTTATTTTTAAAGTTCAAATGAAGTTCTTGGATGTAACTAATTTCCTAGAAAGATAGGTTTCCGAGTATGTTATCCCACATCAGCAACCAATCATCACAGTATTAGGATTAGACCCTCACTTTGTGGAGTCAAATCTATTAGGTAAATATGTCATGCTAGCAATTGAAAAGTGGAATAATGAAAATTATGAAATAAGAGTATAACAGAAATGATGACTTCTCAGTTTGAATTCTTTTTTTAAATTATAATAAGAGTATATTTAAAATGATGACGTCTCATTTGAAATAATTTCATACTTTTTCATTTGTGTTCGGAAAAGAAAGAAAGAATATATACAAGATAAAAAATAAATTTATTTGTACATTAAAAGAGTAATGTTTCACATTTTTCAATCCCCTTGTGATCTTATCATGCGCTAGTGATGTAGAATCGAGGAAGATAAAAGATGGGAGAGGAGCTAATCGGTTTAGTCAATGGCGGAACTATGAATGATCGGTAGGAGGGGTCTAACTAGTTTTCTCGCCATCTCGTCGCGGAGCCCAGTCGCCAGAGGCTGGCTAGGTGGGGGGGGGAACAAGGCCCAAGCTGGCCCAGGCCTTGGTTCCGCCCCTGGATTTAGTCAAAAAAGAAAAAACATTCAATAAACTCAATCATTTTTTACTTTCAAATTAGTATGTAAGATTTTATCTTTCCTTCCTCATTTCATAGTACTTGTATGCATATACTAGCTAGTGGGAAACAAATCAGTTGATCGAAATGTACTATAGGTTAATACCATGGGCTGTGAAGTTTGGTATATAGGCATTGAAAGACTTTATTAGAGGTATCTTGAATATTGTTCAACCTAAGACTTCAAATTCACACAACTGTTTTGGCTTTCCAAGAATATTTGTACTTCCTTTGGACGTACTTTTATGAGGCCTTATCAGATTCCAAACGGTGAGGTGACGCTTTACAAATTAATAACAATAGTATAATAATTAGAACTAATTTTTGTTTCATTCAATTTGAGAAATATTAATTGGAGAAGAATTTTAGTTGGAGGATAGCTAGCTAGAACGCTTGATAATGGTTATTTAATTTGTCAATCATAATAATATGTGTTTAAAAAAAACACAATAAGTATGTATTGGGCATATAACCAAACAATCAATTTTGAATTTTAATATTATTGTTTGATGATGCTACAAAAACCGTTAATTTCCATTCAAATTTCAATTTGAAGTACGGTGGAACAATACTAAATCTCATGATCATTTTCAATTAATAGACATGATATATATGGGTGATATAGAACATGCCTACTATGCTGGATTTTAAATTAACATTTTACTTTTGAGGATTGTCAAAATTATAAAGTTATACCCTCTTTTAATTTGAACTATATTTTAAACTCCCTTATATGTTATAATTAATCCAAACATGGATAATAAACATCCAATGACGTCTACCAAAATCCAGGTAGATGACTAAAAACTATTTTATATGATAA
>JAJGRW010005148.1:0-38582 GCA_025461045.1 Carex parvula
ATATAGGTCAGATTTTATTTTTTAATTTCGGATTAATTTTTAAATATGTTAGATAAATAAGTTAGATTTAATATGTTAGATTTATATTTTTTGAATATATAAATATGTTAGATTTTTGAATATGTTAGATTTATTTTTTCTAATTTAATTTAGATTTAGATTTATATTTTGAATAAGTTAGAACAAGTTGTATTTATTTTGAATTAGACTTAGAATTTCAAAATTTGAATTATATTATTATGAATTAGACTTAGATTGATTTTTTTATATAGTTTATTTTCTTTTGAAATTCGGCTGTTGCATTTTTTTTTTTTTTTTTTCCTGTCACAGAGACAGAGGGCAGAGGCAATTTTTTTTTTTCTTTAATATAATTTAGATTTACATTTACATTTACATTTAGATTTATATTCAATTTAGATATAATTTAGATTTAATTTACATTTAAATTCAATTTAGATTTACATTTACATTTACATTTATATTTATATTCAATTTAGATTTACATTTACATTTACATTTACATTTATATTCAATTTAGATATAATTTAGATTACATTTAGATTTATATTCAATTTAGATATAATTTAGATTTAATTTACATTTAAATTCAATTTAGATTTACATTTACATTTACATTTATATTTATTCAATTTAGATTTACATTTACATTTACATTTACATTTATATTCAATTTAGATATAATTTAGATTTAATTTACATTTATATTCAATTTAGATTAATTTAGATTTACATTTACATTTAAATTCAATTTAGATTTACATTTACATTTACATTTATATTTATATTCAATTTAGATTTACATTTACATTTACATTTACATTTAAATTCAATTTAGATTACATTTACATTTACATTTATATTTATATTCAATTTAGATTTACATTTACATTTACATTTACATTAATTTACATTTATATTCAATTTAGATTTAATTTAGATTTACATTTACATTTATATTCAATTTAGATTTAATTTAGATTTAATTTACATTTATATTCAATTTAGATTTACATTTACATTTACATTTAAATTTATATTCAATTTAGATATAATTTAGATTTACATTTACATTTATATTCAATTTAGATATAATTTAGATTTAATTTACATTTATATTCAATTTAGATTTAATTTAGATTTACATTTACATTTAATTTAGATTTAATTTACATTTACATTTATATTTAACTTAGATTTAGATTGTTTTTTTGAATATGTGAAGTAATTTTCATTTATTTATTTGAATAGGTTAAAAGATAGCATCTCCTCCTAATCACGATGAGGATTTACCTTTGGACCAAAGATTGTCACTCGACATTTTTGGCCCACCTCCACCTATGCAACCACCACCTAATTATCCCAAAATTATCCACCTAATTATTCCCAAAATTATCCACAAAATTATCCACCTAATTATCCACCTAATTATCAAAGAAGGGATCAAACGCTAGATTTAAATTATCAACAACCCCCCCCAAATGTATGCACCGTATTATACTTCAAACGATCCAAACATGTTTATTCCACAAGAAACACATCAACCGCCACCATCGAATGCATATGGAGGCACTTCTTCTGTAGCATCGAGTCAAGCCACCCTCGCTATGGAAGGTACTCCGTCGAGAAGTGTCACTGGAATTGAAGAAGAACCAATCCTTCCTCCGACAAGTGTCCCCCCAGAAGGACAAGTGGTAAAGAAGACTAAAAGAGTTCCTGAATACAATCAGCCGTGGGCCAAATGGTACAGGATTTCGCTAGATGAGAACGGCAACATGACCACCCTCGAATGTAAGGTACAAAATTGCAAGAAAGGATTTTTTGTGTATAAACAAAGTAGTGGTATGACCAGCTTTAAAAGACATGTCGAAATGCACCAAAGGAAGGGTGAGGTTATATCTGAAAATGCTGGACCGAGACAAATCCAAACCCTTATAAACGCGGATGGTACTAGAACCAACCCAAAATACGATGAATCAAAAATGCTTAGTGAATTGGCACGGTACATTACCCACAAAGAACAACCAATAAGCATGGGTGGTTGCATGAGTTTTGCCCGGTTAGTCATTCAGGGGTGTGCTCAACCAATGTACAAGAGGATCCATCATAGAAAGATGGTTGGTGAAATTAAAAACCAGTTTACCAAAATAAAAGATGAGCTCCGAGCTATATTTGCATACCAACAAAATAAGGTCTCAATTACCTCCGATATATGGACTGCCGGTAAACATGGCCTTGGGTACTCGTGTGTTACCGGCCATTGGATCGATGATCAGTGGGTATTACAAAAAAGGATATTAAGTTTTCGTGTGTTAGATTCTCCGCACTCATCACATGTAATTTTCAAATCCATTATTGAGGTGTTAGAAGAGTATAACCTTAAGAGAGATATGGATAACAAGGTTTTCTCTATTTCATTCGATAATGCTAGTAACAATGTAGCTTCCATTGAGATTTTTAAACGGTCACTAAACCCGATTATGAATGGGGCAATGTTTCACCAAAAGTGTGCTTGCCACATACTTAACCTCGTCGTGAAGGCGGGCCTTAAAACAGAAGCAGTAAAAGATTTGATCATTAAATTAAAGGATTGTCTGTCCCACATTGTTTCAAACCAAGAAAGAAAACAACGGTTTGGTTTGATGTGTGTCAACTATGGATTGAGCAAGTTGAAAGTTCCTTGGGATATAGATACCCGTTGGAACTCTACCTATAGGTTTCTGAACCGGTGCCTTCCATACAAAGCCGTCATAGGAGAGTTTTTGAGAGGCTCCACCCCCGAGGGAATGGCATTGGAGCCCAGCCTCGAAGAATGGGAGCAACTACTAACCCTGAGTAATTTCTTACGAACCTTTTTTAATGCAACCGTCCAATTATCCTGCTCGTACTCACCGACGGCATTTGAGTTGATCAAACATCTCTATAGCATCTCCAAGGTGTACCGTGAATTGGAGATCGCTGAAAGCAAGTACTCCACTCTCACACCGATCGTAGTTGCCATGAAAGAAAAATTTCTAAAATATTGGGACGATGTACCCCTCCTGGCCATTATCGCAAGCTGCCTCAACCCGGCATACAAGAAGTTTTACACAATCAAAATAGTTACAGCGTACAAAGATAATCTACATTTAGACAACACCGGGGTGGAGGCATTCGTGACTTCGAAGTTCGATGAGATGTTTAGCATATACCACTCAAGAATGGGTGACAACCAAAACCCGTCTTCGTCCCGTGCCGGTCCTAGGTAACAATTTAAATATCTACATTATTTTAATCTTTATTATTTATAATATCTACACTATTTGTCTACTAATTTTTTTATTTTTTTTAATAGTTCCACTTCCAGGAGCACTAGCAGCGGTGGATTGTTAGCAGATTTCCAATCGGAGATCCAACCGCACACATCCACAAATGAGTTACTGAGCTATTTTGCGGGAGTAAACGAAAGAGAAGATGGACTTGACATCATGACGTGGTGGAAGAGGAATCAAAGAAACTATCCAACACTGGCGATGATGGCCCGCGACGTATTTGCCGTACCCGTGTCAACCGTCCCTTCCGAAAGTTGTTTTAGTTCGGCGAACAGGATCCTCTCCGACAAACGCAGTAAGTTGGGTGCACATGTTTTTGAGAGACTTGTGTGCTTGAAAGATTGGATTGATGCTGATGAGCGCAACCAACATCGAGATCATCAAGAATCATCATCCGGAGTCGACACTGAAGAAAGCGGTACCGATACGCGGCCCGCGGCTAATTCGGATTCAGACGGTGCGGAAGAGAGCGAACAATGGTATATGAATCCAAACTACTAGATAGGTAGTGTCGGTATACATTTCTAACCTCTTTTAATCTCTATGGTTATTTTTTAAATTATAATTTCTAAACGTTTCAATTAGTTCTTAAATTATTCATTTTAAAGAAAAATTACTAACAAAAAAAAAGTTAGAACTCCGCCTATGTTATTTTACATAGCCGGTCCCAAGCCCGGAATAAAGGAGGAGGGTAACTTTTATTTTTGAATTTAGATTTAATTTAGATTTAGATTTAATTTAGATTTGAATTTAGATTTAGATTTTTTTTTCTTTTGAAATTCGGCAGAGGCTATTTTTTTTTTTTTTTTCGGCAGAATCCAGATTCCAGAGGCATATTTTGAGTTTTTTTTTTTTCCTATTATTTAATTTAGTTTAGATTTAAATTAGATTTCGATTCAATTTAAATTTTAATTTAGATTTACATTTATATTCAATTTAGATTTAATTTTATTTGCATCTAAATTTAGATTTGAATTTTTATTTAATTTAATTTAGATTTATATTATCAATTTAAATTGAACGTTTACAAAATATATTATCAATTTAAAATGTTTATTGTTTTAAATTAATTGATTTAAGATATTTTTGATTTATATTTTATTTAACCTATTAATTTATATTTGAATTTATATTTAGATTGTTTTTTTTCTTTTGAAATTCGGTAGAAGTTTTTTTTTTTCCTTTTATTTAATTTATTTAGATTTAAATTAGATTTGGATTCAATTTTAATTTTAATTTAGATTTACATTTATATTCAATTTAGATTTAATTTAATTTGCATCTAAATTTAGATTTGAATTTTTATTTAATTTAGATTTATATTATCAATTTAAATTGAACGTTTACAAAATATATTATCAATTTAAAATGTAAACTACAAATTTCGAGATATAAATAAATTATGAAACTATATAATTAGAATGAGAGTTTGAAAATAAAATAAAATTACTCGTGTAAAGAAATAATTTTTCGTACGACACGTAATAATATTCGTACGATACGTAATAATATTCGTACGACACGATAAAAAAATAAGAAAACAAATCAAAATACAAAACAAAAAACAGCAAAAAAAAAAAAAATACCCCTGCCCGTCCTGCCCGTGCCCGCTGTACCCGTGCCCGTTGTACCCGTCTACCCGCAACGGGCACGGGTTTGAGACGGGCAGGGCGGAGTTTTAAAAAAAAAAACCCGCCTACCCGTGCCCGTTGTACCCGCCTACCCGCCTACCCCTGTACCCGCCTACCCGCTGCCCGCCTCGGGCACTACCCTGCCCTGCCCGAGGTACCCCTTAGCAGACCACTAGTTTCAAGCACGATAAAGTATTTTACTATTTTTCAGATGTTGTAAATGTAGCTCATGTTGCAGTTGTGCTATCGTCAACTACTTTTGTTCATGTTGGTTATGTTCTTCATTTCAGTAACTAGCTACATGGTAAGCTTAAGAACTTGGTTTAACTGCTCACTCATATCGAATTAGTTAGTAGTAATTTTTTAAACAATATATTCCATTTTCCAGCCACGAGCAAATGATTAATCTAGGTTCTTCCTTCCGGGAAAGAAAGCAAAACCATGAGAAAATTAAAAATTTTATCTTTCAGGGAAAGAAATGAAGCCTGATGTAATTGTCATGTGTTTGAAAATAATAAAATGTACCTACTACCTACTATACCCAAAACTAACCAGTATTTACTTGTACCTGTCCAACAGGACTTTCTTATTAATCCCTCTCATTATTTGCCAATTGGCACTTAATTATCAGTACCAATCCGCCCGTTGGACACCCAAAATGCCCATTTTATCAACCCAAACCCAGGGAAGAGATCCTGTCGGCAAAGAGATCGAAGTTGTGGGCCCTGTCAAGCATGCTGATGTGGACATACTCAGGGCCCGCATCAAAATGCTTCCCGCTCCAAGTCAGTACCTTGATGCTCTTGAAGAAACCCTCGCAGGCTTGCAAAACCCGCACCAAAATGCTCCCCGCTCCAAGTCAGCACCTGAGTACATCTGTGCAGTTCAAAAAAGAAAAAAACAGAAAACATTTGTTCATTGTTAGTGTTCCTTTATTAGTATGAATGTGTAGGCAGCCCACTGTGTCACCCAGTTAGTACATTAGCAATTCAGCTAATGTTAGTACATTAGCCTTAGCATAAAGAATACGTATCTGGTTATTCAATTACCATAGGATATAGCCAAAATTACTGCATATTTTGTACAGACTAGACAACAATAAAAGGCATAGATAGATGTGATAATGTACCTAACATATGGTGCTTGTTCTGGCCAAGTTCTTGCAACAGTCCTGTCCTTGCTTTACCACTTGTTTCACTTTTAACATCCAGCAAAGCTACTCACAGTGTCATCTTCTACAGCCATCACCAGTTCAAAAAAAAAAAAATCATAAAACAAATAAGTGTTACCAAAAAACAAATTCTTGAAATCTATAATAGCATAATAGACAAGAAAATCATTTTATAGCAAGTGTCCATCCCCGTTGCATCACAAGTATTCAGATTGTTCTTATCACTAAATCTGCTCCTGAATTATGGTGAGGTTTTCAGACTTGGAGAAAATAACTTTTGAATTTCTGATCAGGCGTTCTCCTAAAGTTGTGGGCCCTATCAAGCATGCTGATGTGGACATAGTCAGGCCCCGCACCGAAATGCTTTCCGCTCCGAGTCAGAACCTTGATGCTCTTGAAGAAGCCCTCGCAGTCCTTGATGCTCTCGTCGTTGCGCACTCCCACCTCAGCCACGTAAATGCTGCACCAAACAAACCAGCAAAAGTGGTGAACATCATAGATAGTTACTTCTTCATTTCTTTTTTCTTTTTATTTGATGCAAAAATAAATTCTACAAGAACAAAAACTTAGATTGACAATGACATTTTGTGCATACCAGGGTAAGTATCTGTGTGTTTCTTTGTGAATTCACAGAACTCCAACGGAAACTAGGGCAGGCTAGCGTGCTGACTCCTTGAAGCCTGGCAAAACCGCCACCACGTCAGCGAGCAGGCACCAGCTGAAGTGGAAGAGCCTGCTGACACCATTGGAAGCTAAGAGCTCATAGCTGTCAAAGACAACCGGGAGGATGCGTGCGGCACAAACCTGGGAGTCGGCGGAGACGCCAATCGAGTTCATCTCAATGAACTTGATCGTCTTGCGTGCTATGTCAGCATCCTTCACCAGGACCCACCTGATTTGCTTGCCGGCATGCCCGGTGGCCTTGGAGACAGTGAAGACCATGATGTCGTTGTTGGTCTGGCCGTGCATCAGGGTGTACTGAGGCCAGTAGTATGCCAGGTCATGGACCCTCTTGCTAGCCTCCGAGTCCAGGACAGCACGTCTGTGCAATTCAAAAAAGAAAAAATAGAAAACAATTTTTTTTCATTGTGAGTGTTTCTTTAATAAAAAGAATGTATACAAATCCCACTATGCCACTTTGCCTATAATTTGTTTAGTGTTCACCTCCCCATTTTAACCTGCATGTTACACTGTTTGAAGAAGATCAAAGATATTCTTCGTCGAGGCCCTTAGGTTTAAAGTGAATATTGATCGCAAGCAAATTGTCCGATTGCGCATTTTAGCTATTAATTGAAGACCTTGTATTTGAGGACATTTATGATGGTTGGTATATATTGTAGCAAATATTCTTGTGAAGTGTCGTTCAATGCTATATTTCTTTTCATTTTTATTCTTTAAAGAAAATATGTTGTCCTAGGGACACATGATTGCCCCTCTCTTTCTCGGAAATAAATCTGCTGTGATTCCAAGGAACAACAGGGAGCCTGCAATTCAAAATCTACCCATTCATTTCTCTTCATGCGCGGATCTCAAAAACAAAATGTTTTTATGCACGAATCTCAAAACAGATTAATGGATGGATTTGGAATTTCAGGCTCCCTGTTATTCCTTTGAATCACAGCAGAGATATTTTCCTCTTTCTCTCATTGACTAAAAATACTCCTATAAATTAAAACTGCGTGCACGGACAGAAGTATTGAGGAGGGGGGGGGGAGTGTTAAGAGGACAAACCTCCTATAAATTCAATTTTCCGGTTCTGACACTAACCACATGGGGTCCGAGTGCAGTAGATTTGAGTGAATTAATGAGAGGACAAAGATGGGGGCAACTTATTAAGTTTTTATTTTATTCTTATGTTGTTCTTCACAACAGGCGGAGCACAACAGGGTGTGTAATGAAAAGGAGAAGGAGGTTGAACACACTGTGAGTGTTCAACTCATCTACATTCTGATTCAGAAGAGACAAAAATCACTAAATTTTATAACGGGCATTCACCTCCTCTTCCTTTCGCTCCTATCTTTTCCATGTCGAATTAATTTTCTAATTCTAGTGGTCGTGACTTCTCTAAAATAAGAAACTAAATATATATGAAAGATAAATAATACAAAATTTAAAAAATAAAAATATATTCAGTAGAAATTCAGTACCGTGCAATTTTTCACTGTTGATTGGACTCTTAATGAGTAAGCCAAAACCTTCATTTTCTCTACACCTCTCATCAGCAATAGGCAACATATCACACCATCTCCATCCATTATGTTCTCTCCACCCATTATCACTCTTCATATATCTAATCAGAAATCCATAATTGTTGAATCCATATGCGGTTTTGGAAAACTACGCGTGGCGCCGACACTTGGGATGTTGACTGGCCTTAATTTTTCTTTACACACTTTGATGTTATTTTTGTTTAGACATATCCCCGAACCATAATTGCAATATAAAATTAAAATGCCTCACAAGAGTAAGATTTAGATCATATATTAGGCTCTTTCTATACAACTTTGCTGAAAAAAACTAAGAGGCCCATGGTCTATAATAAATTTTGTTTAGTTATTAAAACTGGGCTTGAGCTACCAGATAACATTTGTTTGGGACCAATGCATGATGCTGGCCGCTAGACGAAGTAAATATTTCATGGACTGATATTTATAAGAAAAATATGTACCTCCAAAGAATTAAATCCTCTTTGATATTTGAAACTTCAGTGGACTATAGAGAAAAAAACAGAATACATCTCAACCATGTTCGTCAAGGCCCTCATATAGCACAGTGAAGATCCCGACTAACGATGGACTACCTACTACAATTTATTGGATTGATGGATATCGGGATGGCTTAGGTTAAAAAAAAAAACAACTAGCATCCCGTCTAGATAGTAGTTAATCCACTTTTACAAATGAGAACCGTCATTATGGACACGAGTTTTTCTGTGGGCATGATGATGTTAAAATTTGTAACAGTTCTCTACTGGTTATAATTTACAGTATGTGATATAAAGACCTCACACAGTCTTACTCACAACTTACACAATAGTATGAGACCATAGAGTGACTTGGACAGCAAACACACATGATCCGGTTCATCACTTCTCGAGACCAGATTGCGGATGTATTCACAAAACCTCTTGCTTCCCCTAGATTTTCTCTTCTCACATCCAAGCTGACCGTTGGTCCAGCTTGCGGGGGGGCTAAAGGAGTAATAGCTGATGAAGCCAAATTAGTTACTTAGATAGCTTCTAGAAAGTTTGTTACAGATTCTAGAGAAGTTTGTTACAAGGCTGTTAGTTAGTTAATAAGTGGTTAGAACTATGATTAAGGATTCTAAACCACAGTTAGATTGATGTAATAGGAAGCATCTTCTATATATACTGATCAGCATTGTACATTACACTTTGAAGGAAATGAATAAAAATCAAATCTTTCCAATCCCTTTCTCTCTCATTACAGCATTACATCATATACAGTAAATTATGAACAAGAATTCACAATTTTGCAAAAGGCTATCATCTTGATCTTTGTTGATGATTATATTCGTCATTTCCACAAATCTTAATTTTACCTCATGCCTTCTGTTTTCTTGGAATGATTACATTCTGTGCGGGCTTAAGCTCGCTGTCAAAGGCGTCAAACTCAAATCTACTCGACAGCTTGACTGCTCGGCTCAACGCTAGCCTCGCTTGCTTGGTTGCAAGGTCTAGTGACATCCTATAATGCAAAATAAGAAGCTCAAGGGGAGAAATGGCGAAGAGGTGTGGTGTCCGGTGGAATTTGGTAGAGAGGGGAAGAGAGCTAAGCAGGTTTGGAGGAGAGAGAGGAGGGGATCTAGGGTTTTATTCTCGAGCGAGAGTGAGGCTCGAGAGAGAGAAGTAGCCCAACCAATCAAACATTTTTGTGTAGGGAAAGCCCAAAGCCCAATTCAGTAACTAATACATGTGTTAGTCCATAGGCCTTTCAATTTTCTCCATGAAGTTGTATAAAGAGAGCTAACAAGTGACCTGAAATTCTGAATCTAACTCTAGAAAATCATGAAGCGTTTCTTAATTTCTTTTAATCACACTTTTATAATAAAAGCGATGCTTAAAAATCATTGATTAAGGCCATAGCATTCACAACATTCTACAAAACAAAGGATTTTAAAGCCATGTTATCATTACAAAGGAGAAAAATTATCCTAATAATTAATAAACATACAAAACTAAACAGTGAGAGCCTCAAAAACATGTATCAGGCTTACCCTAAAAAACATATTGAATTGAGATTCAGGCATTCCTTAGGTAATTGAAATAGTACTAGTGGACATTAGTTAGTCATATTGGATTGAGATTCAGGTTAAGTAAAATGAAAATTTAAATAGTTTACTAGTTGAGTCGAATATGCTTAATTCCTGAAGGTTCAATAATGATTCTTAAACCAACTATAATTATGCCACATTTCCATCATTAGATGGCCATCAGAAAGAATTAAGTCAGATATTTCAAAGTGGTATATATTATCTCCATTCTTCATCAAAAATCCAAATTTCCAGGCTCATTCCAATGTTTCAGTCATAGCTTTTACAAGATTCAATTGGTCGTCAGGATATATCACAACAGGTGTTGTGAAATTGCAAGTTTCAGACGATGTATAGATATAGTAACTACAATATAACAACTTAAAGTAATGCAACGAAGAACATTTAGAAATATAGAAGGTATATATGTTAATTGCAACAAACATTGCTATCCGGTCTATTTCTCCCGTTTTTTCTATTAGTCCCACCTCGATTAACACAGAGGAAGAAATGTCTTAAAATCATATAAAAGAGCCATGAATGTTTTGTTAGACCGCACCATTTACCGAGAAATACAATTGGCTTGAAAAAAGAAGAAGGAGAAACATCTGTCTAACCTCCACCTCCCGGCTCACAGCCCCTTCCCCCTCCCCTCGGGACCCCCAAACACACACCCTCCATAGACTTACATAAAGAAGAATATGGTAAAATACCAATATCAAGACAAACTAGGCATGTCGTAAACCAGCTAGTTGTCATTTTTCCTAGGCCGAGATACCTTAACTGAGATGAAGGACTGCTAGCTGCCTTTCAGAAAGCCGCACGACCTAAGAAAGAAATGGAAGGTAGCAGTGATAGTTGGGATAATAAAGTCGATATCTCCCAACTTCTCAGGGCCCTACAATCTCATGGAGCAATTGCATCACTTGCGATTACGCATGAACGCCAAAGAAAGGAAGTTCTGGAGTTTGGCGTTGGTAGTAGAGGCAAAGCAATATTGTTGAGAACATCTTGACATGCCCGTAGATGAGGCAATTGCATTTGTGGAGACCTATGGTAGAAGGATGGCCAATCACAGTGCCACCAATGGGCCAACTACCGCAAGGAATTCAAGCATATGTAAACCATAAAAGGAGTTAGGAAAATGTTCATTGTGTACTATTTTATGTGTAAAAAAGAATCTTGAAAAGAAGAATCAATACTCTGAATGTAGCTCATTCTTTGAAACTTAATTTTATTTAATTTTTACTTATGTGTTGTTCAGATTTGTTAATTTCTGTAGTGTTATCTTCTTTCTTCTGTACAAATGCACGTGCACCCGCTCATTAGAGAAGAACTAGGCTATGTAGTTTTCCGTCTTTTTCTTTGTTTATTCTGTAATAATATTTTGAATGGAGAAGCATGCATTTAATCTTATTGTAAGTTAACTCAGAGGTTAATCTTGGTCTTTCAACAAAGTTAATTAATATGATAAAAAAAATTGAAAGAGCACATATATATTAATTGTAACGTCTAATATAGCGGTAATATATAATTCCATTCCTCAGAATGATCATGGCCTATTACTTTTACATCAAGCATATTTGATTTAACATGTAATTAACAAGTGCCCTTTTGGAAAATATAATCAAATATAAATCCAGCCATTCCTAACATAAGTTATCCAAATAGTTAATACATGATAGCTACCGGTTTTATTCCCATACACGTGATTATACTATAAAGCATATAACATAAAAGCATTTAATTCATATCGTATCACACATGATGATATATTTCATCTTAATTTCTACGGTGAGACTCATATTCAATTTATGCAAGATGCATATGAAAAGAAAAAGATGTCGGCGGGGGTTAATGAAAACCCTTATTTTCAAAAAAAGAAAAACATCAAAGCAATATTATATTTTGTTATAATGTTACTAATAATATGCTGCTAAAATAGGAGAGGCATACCAACCGTAAACTCGTGTCCAAGAAAAATGATAAAAGTTATTACTGGCGTATTGTCTACATATTTCAGTGTACAGCATAGTTTCTCATTTAGGAAGGGAAAGAAAAGATATATATGGTGCACCCCTTTTTGGCGGTAACTTTTTGGATTATTTTTATGTATTAGAATTAGTTTGAAATATGCATTGTTTTATGATCATGCACAGCATAGTTTCTCATTTAGGAAGGGAAAGAAAGTACATGGTGCACCCCCTTTTGGTGGTAAATTTCATTGCTTAACATTTAGGAAGGGAAAGAAAATATATGGTGCACCCCCTTTTGGTGGTAACTTTCATTGCTTAATATTGGATACTTTTTATGTATTACAATTAGTTTGAAATATGCATTGTTTTATGCTCGGCAAGCGGATGCATTACAGCGTTCTAGTACGTACACCTGTATGGCGATACAAAGTACATGTGTTTATCCATGTAGGATACTTATTATTCAATAAATCTATGTTGATCCAAATAGTTGTAATCAGTGTTCTAAATAGCGCGCTATAGCGTTTTTGGACCCCAAACGCTACGCTATGACATCAAAATGCGCTATTTGCGCTACGGCCGCTATAGCGACCGCTACAGCGCTATAGCGGTCCGCTATTCGCGCTATTTGCGCTATACAATATGGGTTTTTTTTTTTAAAGCAATTTATATGGGTTTTAAATAAACATAAAAAAAATCTCAAACCGAAATTGAATTTGTTGCTACTTGCTACAGATAAATCAATTTGAAATTGGGAATAGAATTGAAATTTGAATAGAAAAAAATTCCGAATAGAAAAAAAATTCCAAATCGAAAATAAAATTTGAATAGAAAAAAAAAATTATGTCATGAATCATGATGCTTAAGATATTTTTAATAGGAAAAATCGATAGTTTATGATATTACTATGGATATTTTGAACCGCAATTTGAACTTTGTACTGGTTCAATATGAATATTATAATTTCTTAATTACTTTGGTGTTATTTATTGTTCTATGAGACTTTAGATAATGTTGATATTTAGTACAAATATTGAATATACGAAATGTAAAAAAAAAAACGCTATTTGGAATAGCTTCCGCTATAGCGACGCTATTCGCTATAGCTTTTTTTTTAGCCTTCCCGCTACGACGCTATAAACGCTATTTAGAACCTTGGTTGTAATCCATGATTAGCTGCCAATGCGGTGCATGCACATGAATTTCTGTACAAATTCTAACATAAATGCAATTAGATTGTTATATAATATTATGTTATTACATATACCATTCTAAAATGGAATGGGGGGGTGAATTGAAATTTGAAAATTTCAAGAAAAATGGTACAGTTATAACTGGCATATATAATTCAGTGTTACTGAGATATGATTCCCGGCATATTTCCTAATTTTGGAAGGAAACAAAAGATATGCTTCAGCGTTTGGAGGTGGCATTCCTTAATTCACATTGGAAATTTTGAATTTGCTTCCGTTTGAGGTGTGCAGCACTCCTAGAAGGGGGGAAGAATAACTAGTAATTGTTAATTCAGTTTTAATCATTTGTATTGTTTTTGTAAAGCTCAACAAATCTAATGTATCTTAACAACGCATGATCAATTTGCTTAAAAGTTCTTTTATTTTATAATTTTTTTCTCTTACAGTAACGGCAGTAAAAGCTGTGAACAAAGTGAAATTCGATCAAATTGGGATTGCGCATTTGTGCCCATATGAGGCCTGAAGAGACAAATTCTCCCAAGCAATCGATCAAACACCTCTTGTGCACATGTGCGGTTCTGTCCAGACGTGTGGTACTATATAGGGCTGCAAACAAACCAAACCGAATTGAACTTACTCTCAGTTTGAGTTTGATTTGAATTAATTTCGAACAAACTCAATTTCGAACGAACTCAATTTCAAACTTTTACGAACTTTGTTACGACTTACGAGTTATGACTTATGGCTGGGCCATAGTTCGAAATTACAGCATTTCAATAAAAACTCAGGCATTATGAATTCTAATTAAACAGTACACTAAAGTTTATATCAAAGTTCATTACAAACACTAAAGTTTAGTACAATCGCATAAATCAAAGTTTTCCAAATGGCTAACATGAGCAACATCACCAAAGTTTTTAAATATTCAAAGTACAATTTAAATATCAATAGAAGTACAGAATAATTACCAAAGTCTTAGAATTATTACAAACTCAAATATTATTCTAAATAAAACATTAAAGTTCTTTATCAGCGAAAATTAATAGTTCACGTTTGAGTTAATTTCGAACTAATAAGTTTGGTTTGCGAACCTATTTCGAATGAACTAGGTCCAGTTTGAGTTTGATTTGAATTAATTTCGAACTAAGTTTGGTTTGAATTAATTTCGAACGAACTCAATTTTGAATCAAATTTTTTACGAACTTTTTCGAATCAAACTCGAATCGAATTACGAACTACGAATTTTTTGTGCAGCCCTAGTACTATAGCTGGTGATACTTTTGGTGTAAGATTCGAGCATTTCATCGAGCAGGTTATTTGCACCTGTTGAATTGTTTTACTATGAGAAGAGAATTGTACAAGCAAAGGTGCCTCGCCTCGGGAACATATCCAAGGCACTTTTTGTTTAAATTTTGTCATAAGAATTACGAAGTAGTCAACTATTAAGACAACTAAGTTGATGTGGTGTAGTGGTTATCACGTCAGTCTTACACACTGAAGGTCCCCAGTTCGATCCTGGGTGGCGGCATTTTTTGTGCTCTCTCCTGTCTCGGTTGGCAGATGGCTTTTCAAAGTTTAATTTTCTTGTACTTTATCTTTTCCCCTTAATTAAACTAAAAAAGATAGGGGGAATCTGTTATATACCCATCAAAACTTTCGAAATTGGGTATATACCCATATCCCATTCAAAAATTACCTCAAATTTGAATGGGATATGGGTATATACCCAATTTCAAAAGTTTTGATGGGTATATACCCAATTATGCCAAAAAGATATTACAACTGTAAAATAAGTACCACGTTTTATTGTAATTTTTATGTTTTCTTTAATTCCACATTTCTGCATAGGAATATAGACATACAGTGTCTTCATAATATTCGAGATACCACCAACTTACACTGCGCCTGATCGGCTTCTCCTAACGAAGCACCAATGCACTCTAAAGCAACACATCAAGCACCAAGTTATCACTTATTCTTTTAAAGGTTAGTGATTTTGAATAGCTATTAGAAATTTTATTGATAAAAAAAATATTACGACGAGTCAAATTATCCTAATATCTAGATTCACTCTTTTATTCTCACAAAATTATTAAAAAATACTCATCTACTCTAATCTACTTGTATACACTCTTAATTATTCTATTATCTTAATCCACATCTATTTTCACGACCAGATCTGCTCTTAATTGTCTGCCGCCGCGCTCTGACGACCGGATCTGCTCACCATCATACTCCAATCGAGATGGGAGATAGAGACTCTACGCTCCGAGCTTCGACGATACCACACTCTCGATTCCAATCGGCTCCGCTCAACTCTGGTCCCTCCCCTCCCTCATTCTCCTCTCCACTCGAGAAGGTAGAACCGAGAGGAGAGAGAGGAGGGAGGTGTTATGTCGGGTTGAGACCTAAAAGAGATAAGAGAGGCGGACTAGGGAGTAGGAGGCGGCTGTTTTAGAGTTTGAGATCGTCAAATAAATCGCACTCCCAATAAAGCTGAAAACTTCAACCCATATTTGAATTATTCCTGAATAGCTATCACTTATTCACTTGCCCAGTTATAATCATGAATGTCATCCATTGCAATACAAGATTTATGAGCTGGTGAGAAAATAACAGCCATGTTCTGTGGGATCGATTTTCAGAATCTTTTAATATCGGATTGATTTTTCTCTTTTCTCTTCTTGTTTGAAGACAATAATGGAGAACATATTTTTTATCAGAAAAATTATTTAGAAATTAAATATAAAAAATAGAGAAATTGCATGAAGATTTCGATGTTATTAATGGAACTCAATTATTAATTTGTTTTCTTTATTTTCCATAACATGTCACACGATTGCACTGAAGGTCAGACAATAAATGGCCCTTGAATCCTTTAATTTCATGCAAATATGTAAATCACTACTATAGAAAAATTCGAGCAACTAAGTGGCTAATAAAATCCTGGTCTGCGGTTCTACTACTGGCTAACAGCACTGAAAGGCTTCAAACAAAATTGCCGATACATCAGTAAAATAAAAAAGAGAAAATTTAGCTCAATAAACATGAACAATGAATATAACCAGTTAGTTGTGCTCTAGGGCCAGACGCTATGTATCCAAGTTATCAGACCATGGGTGTTGGGTTTCGGGTAGGTTATATGTGCAATAATTCAATTTAGTTTATGATTTGTTAACTATCTAAAAACTAGAATTCATTTATAAAATTAATTCCAAGAGATATATAGAGTTTACCACTAGATGCGCAGCGGAAACTACAAGCACTAGTAGTAACATTTTTCACTTCGTACTCCTCGTGTCGGATCCACGCAACAGCAACCGCAGCCATGTCTCTACTGCTAGTATCCAAGGCTGACAAACAACTGCTTGTCAGAGTGCTAGCGCCAATTGACAGTCCCCTCTTAGTCTTTCCTTTTCTCTCTTGGTTTATGAACTGGTGCGAATAGACAATCAGGTTTTCGATCTAACCGAAAATATTGTTTTCTATCCTTTTATGTCTCTTTTCTCTTCTGTTCGAAAATTGAACAATTCAGAGAGAACAGCGAAATTATCATTTGAATGTGTATTTATAATACAACACACCATTTGATCGCACCTATTGATCGAGCCTATTCAGAAGACCTTATCCAGATGATCATATCATATCATATCATATCATATCAGATTATATCCAGATCAGAAATTTCGGGCCCCTAGATATATGCAGCCCAATAAAACATGATCCATATTATAATTTCATTAATTAACTATTAGTTATGACCCTTAATATTCTGGCATGTTAGTATATTTCTAACAATGGGTACTGCAGTTATCTGATTAACAGAAATGCACTTCTCAAATCAGTTAATTTAATATGACCTGTTAATCAAACATCTGTAGCATCATCCATAAAGTCATATTTCAATCTAACGAACATTGAACTCTGGTTTCATTGTTATATTCGACTTAATTATCAACAACATTACAAAAAGATTTCTGACAAGGTCCAAAGCAAACCAATTTCAATCAAAATAAATAGAAGTGTACCAATCTTTTGCAAAATTGACCAATTTGGCACTTAATGATACCTCTCTGGAGATGCTCCCGGCCAACTCTCATCCTTGTACCCTTAAATTAAGCTTTTCCATTTAACTGATATCATTGTTATATTCGACTTAATTATCAACAACAATACAGTTAATTAATTATACACTTCGCAGTTCCCACTAGAAACTGGAGAGCCAATAGGCAGAGAGCAGAGAGAGAGAGAGAGAGCTCAAGTTGCCACTCCCGAAGCCTCTCATGGTTTGTCATACCCACCATTTGTGGAGCAGCCAGGCAGGGCTTCCCCTGCTGGAACTCAAGATATGGAAAACCAAATGCACCGAGCTAATATGGAATTTTGCTTCGAACCTTGGCAATCAGAACGGTGCATGGAAATGTAAGTTATTTATGGTATTCTTGCTGTTTCAAATAACAGTAGATAAAAGAATTTATTTTATTGATTCAGTTGTGTCTTTACATTTGTAAAATACATCTGTTTATATAGGCCAACAAGCTAGCCGTTGCTATTTCCTAAAATACAATTAATTAGCCGTTTACCCTTCTAATTACAGCACTAATTCAATCAAATATGCTACAGTGGTATATTCCTAAAGTACACAGTTAAATATGTAAAGTTGAGGATTGTCAGTGATCCTCTTATTGGATCGGATATGCTTGGTGCTTTGCTTGATCTTCAATATCTTCAGTACTTGCCTTTGTGGTTCTGATCTTTTATCTCCTTTCCTATCTTCATTTTCTCTTTTGATTTGTTGCTGCAATGTTTATGGTTATATTCAATATTTAATAGCACTATTATATTACAAATGTGTTCTACTTCAAGGTTGCAACAATGGCCAACTGTTGATTTTATGAATTCTGAGGAGATTGATTTTATTGATCAAAAGTTATGAATTTTACAAGTCTTCTATTCTCTATATATACTACGGTACCAACGGTCCATTAATATTACCGTTGGTACTCTACTGTTCACGGTACCCACAGTAGCCTTTTATCCTTGATTTAATCCTAGCCCTCTATTCCTCTAATATAGATCAATGATGATAATACAATCTGAGATCATGACTCTATATTTTTAACACTCCCCCTCAAGCTAGGAAGGTATAGGTCATGCAATCCTAGCTTGCTATTGATAGTCTCGAAATTCGTCGGGTCCAATCCTTTGGTAAAAACATCCGCAAGTTGTTCTTTGCTACATACGAACGGTGTCTCTATCTCTTTGGCTTGGACTTTTTCTCTAATAAAGTGACAATCCACTTCTATGTGCTTAGTTCTCTCATGAAACACGGGATTCGATGCGATATGACGAGCGGAATTATTATCGCAATACATCTTCATAGGTTGATCATGTTTAATGCCCATATCTCTAAGTAGTTGTTTAATCCATATTAATTCGCTTGCGGTGGATGCCATAGCTCGGTATTCCGCCTCCGCACTCGATCGAGCTACGACATTTTGTTTCTTGCTCTTCCATGTGACTAAATTCCCGCCTACAAATGTACAAAAGCCGGTGGTGGATTTTCTATCAAAGCTACCGGCCCAATCTGCATCGGAATAGCCACATATTTCGTTAGAATTATTGTTTATCATTTTTATGCCTTTTCCGGGGTTTCCTTTTAAATATCTTAATATTCTATTTATGGCTTCTAAATGGGGTGTTTTTGGGGAATGCATGAATTTACTAATTTGACTTACGGAAAAGGAAATATCCGGACGAGTTACCGTAAGGTAAATTAATTTTCCTACGAGTCTTTGAAATTGGCTTATGTCCTCTAAGGGTTCACCATCCTCGGTATTTAATTTATATTTGTTATCTATAGGTGTGGAGGCCGGTTTACAACCTAATTTTCCGGTTTCCTTCAACAAATCCAAGGTATATTTCCTTTGAGAAAGGAATAGGCCTTTATTGGAAGAAGCTACTTCTATTCCTAAAAAATATTTTAAATATCCTAAATCCTTGATATCAAATTTTTCTTTTAATTTGGACTTGATTTTGCTAATCTCTTCTAAATTATTTCCGGTAATTATTAGGTCATCTACATATACTAACACAAGGGTTACATTTTTTCCTTCTTGTTTGGTAAATAAAGAATGGTCGGCACTACTAGTTTTAAAATTACAAGAATTTAAATATGAGCTAAGTTTGCCATACCATGCCCGAGGCGATTGCTTCAATCCATAGATTGATTTATTCAACCTACAAACGAGTTTAGAGTTGTTTTCTATTTTATGGCCGGGTGGTAGGGTCATATACACCTCTTCTTCAAGTGTTCCTTGAAGAAAAGCATTTTTTACATCCATTTGGTACAAGTCCCAATTGTTATTTACCGCAATAGAAAATAAAATTCTAACGGTATTCATTTTTGCTACCGGTGCAAAAGTTTCATTATAATCTATACCATAGGTTTGAGTATACCCTTTGGCCACTAACCTAGCTTTGTACCGTTCTATGGTACCATCACTATTGTATTTTATTTTGTACACCCATTTACATCCTACGGTTTTTTTGTTTGTTGGTAGTTGTACAAT
This sequence comes from Carex parvula, assembly GCA_025461045.1. Taxonomy (NCBI): domain Eukaryota; kingdom Viridiplantae; phylum Streptophyta; class Magnoliopsida; order Poales; family Cyperaceae; genus Carex; species Carex parvula. The sequence continues at coordinate 20,145 of JAJGRW010005148.1, forward strand.
TTTCCATGTATCATTTTTTTCTAAAGCCATTAGTTCATCTTCCATAGCTTTGCACCATACCGGTTTGGTTATTGCCTCTTGGTAAGTGTTTGGTTCTATCTCTTGTTGGATAGAAATAAGAAATGCATGATAATTTGGTGAAATATTTGCATATGATACAAAATCTTGTATAGGGTATTGTACCGAATAGGTTATAAAGTCCTTGAGTTTAGTGGATGGTTGACGCACTCTTATGGACCTTCTAATCATAGTATTCTCTTCTTCCTCATTATTATTATCATTATCATTATCATTATTATTATCATCATTATTATTTATTTCTTCTTCCTCATTATTGGATTCGATTTCGTAATCCTCGTTTTGTATAAAATCTAAATCATCTAAAAGAGGTGGCATTGGCCGAAAAATATTTTTTTGTTTATCATCTACCCCCTTTTTAAAATATGGTTCATCTTCATTAAAAATTACATCTCTAGAAATAAATAGTTTTTTTGTAATAGGGTCATAACACTTGTAACCTTTTTTGTATGGTGAATATCCTAAAAAAATAGTCCTTTTTGACATAAAATCAAATTTATCTTTTCTTTTAATGTGAACAAAACATACGCACCCAAAAATCCTTAAATGATCAAGATTCTTTTTTTGTTGATAAAGGATTTCGGTTGGACTTTTATTTTTTAAAATAACACTTGGTAATCTATTAATTAAATATGTAGCACAAAGGATGGCATCCGACCAATATATTTTTGGAACATTATTTTGAAATAATAATGCACGTGTCATTTCTAATAAATGTCTATTTTTTCTTTCCGATACTCCATTTTGTTCGGGAGTATTTATACAAGTCGTTTGATGTATAATTCCTTTTTCTTTAAAAAGATTGGTAAAATTTTTGTTTACAAATTCCGTTCCATTATCCGATCTAAAGATTTTAAGTTTAGTGTTAAATTGAGTTTCTATAAGGCATAGAAATTCTCTAAAACACATAAATACCTCGTCTTTTGATTTAAGTAAATACAACCATATAGCTTTTGAAAAATCATCAATAAATATAACAAAATATTTAAATCCATTATAAGAATTAATTGGGGCCGGACCCCATACATCGGAGTGAACTAAGTCAAACGGAGCTTCACTTTTATTAGTGGAAAGTGAGAAGGGAAGTCTCGTTTGCTTAGCTAACTTGCATATATCACAATTAATACAACTAGAATTTTTGGAATTTAAAATGCTATTTAAAATCTTGTTGGAGGGATGCCCAAGTCTCTTGTGCCACCTATCATAATTAATCAAACTTGTTGAAGCACAAAATCTTGAATTTTCTATATCCAAAATATAATGTCCATTTTTAAGCACACCCTCACCAATCTTGTCCCCGGTTACCCGGTCCTGAAAGATTACATTTTCATGTGAGAAAATTATTTTACAATCAAATTCTTGCGTTAGTTTTTTTACCGAAATTAGATTTATAGGAAATGTTTTTAAAAATAAAACATTGTTAATTTTTTTGTTTTTCAAAGTAATTTCTCCTACCCCATGAATTTTTTCTTTCATACCATTTGCTACGGTTACATATTGGTCAATTTCAGATGGTTTAATATTCTCAAGGAATTTTATATTTCCAAACATATGGTCGGTTGCACCACTATCGACAATTATTTGGTCAAATAAATTAAAATTCTTTGAGTTTGATAAAATACCACATGAAGAACCAGAATTGTTTTGAGACAGCAGCATGGTTAGTTGGTGCAGCAACTGTTGCATTTGATCCACTGATCCACCTGACCCGCCAGCGCCTGACCCGCCAGCGCATGACCCGCCAGAAGGTAAACCCGGTTCACCCGAACCGGTTTGATATCTTTTTATTTCTTCGGTCTGAGCAGCGTATCCGCCCCCTTCTATTGTTGCGATTTTCTTCTTCCCGTCTCTTTCTCCGCCTCTCTTCGGTTCCTCTCTCCACCACTTAGGCCGGAGATTGGGGTGAAGAAAATAGCATTTCTCGGCCTTATGTCCCTCCTTTTTGCAGTGAGAGCATGTCTCTCCCTTTGGATTTTGCCAATTTTGAGATTTCTGAGAATTATGGTTTCGGTGATTTTGGGGAAAGTGCGAGGCATGGCCGTGGGGCTCGTGTCCCTCGCCGTGACTGGCTTGAGGACCCCCCATAGCCTCTCGCAGTGAGTCCTCACGTTGTATTTGGTTTACCACTTCGGAAAAGGAAGGAAGGTCGGGTGCTCGAATGATTTGCGACCGGATACCTTCGTAATTTGCGTCAAGACCCGCAAGGTACGAGAAAATCCGATCTTCTTCTTTGCGTTTTTTGAGGTCTTTCGGGTCTGTTGTGAATGGGCGATAAATATCAAGTTCGTCGTGCTTCTTTTTGAGAGAAGCAAGGTATTCTAAGTGGGTTCGAGACCCCTTTTTTTCTTGTTGGATTTCAAGTCGGAGCCGATATACATGTGCGTGGTTTTTTTGTTGCCCATAAAAAGCTTTGAGCTCGTCCCACAGTTCTTTGGATGTTTCACAGCTTTGGAGAAATAAATCTGTGATTTGTTGCTCCATAGACCCATATAAGAGAGCCATTACTGTATGGTCTTCTTTTTGCCATTTTCGGATTTGGATTTTCTCGGCTTCTGTTGGTTTTTCTGAATTTGCTGGTTTTGGTTTTGCATGATCTCCTGTGATGAAATCAATTTTATCTCGGCCACTTAAAGAAATGGTTACTGATTTTGCCCATGACAGATAATTCAATCCGTTGAGCAATGTCGGAGTTAACTTCGATGGGTTGGTAGCTTCACTGATTTGCTGCCCCCATTGATCCATTTTGACGCTTGCTTAATTGGTGAATTTCTGTTTTTTGTTGGTTTATGAAGTTACCAGTTTTACTGGTAACCACTGTTATCGGGTTATCGGGTTATCGTGTTATAAATCAGACTGGCTCTGATACCATGTTGATTTTATGAATTCTGAGGAGATTGATTTTATTGATCAAAAGTTATGAATTTTACAAGTCTTCTATTCTCTATATATACTACGGTACCAACGGTCCATTAATATTACCGTTGGTACTCTACTGTTCACGGTACCCACAGTAGCCTTTTATCCTTGATTTAATCCTAGCCCTCTATTCCTCTAATATAGATCAATGATGATAATACAATCTGAGATCATGACTCTATATTTTTAACACCAACTTATAAGTTATAATACAGCAAATAAATAAGCCAACCAACGACCACCACCTTGAAAAGGGATTGCAACTGTAATGACGAGACACCAATGACCACCGCCTTAACCCATATATCTTAAGCACGAATGATTCAGACAACCATATACATACATGGAACTGGTCATCCTTGCTCTCTGACTACTTTTCCTGTTCTTCTTAGTCCACAAGCTTTTCTAAATTAATTTAAAAAAATATGATGAGTACTTTGCCATTTGCAACACGATTTTGTTGTAAATGAGGCCAATATTATAGTGTGACCTAGTGTCTTTCACAAACGTGCTTTGATACATCCGAAAAGAAAAATGGGATATCTAATATTTGTTGTTAAAAAATGAAAGATTCAATTCCGCAGAGTGATACTTGCAGCCAATATATTGGTCTTATATTTGTTCATCCCTACAATAGTAAAATTGACTCAGCTAATATATAATATATATAGACACGTTTCCATAAAATAAGATTAATCAGGCATCTAGCAATTATATTATATTCATTTGCTTAGGATTATACACATATACTAGTCATATACATCTGGACTCATGTAGGACAAAGTTATTCATAAATTTGAATTTTAAGGCAAATTGGTAAAGTTTTAAGTGCCATAGATATATGATCCCCTGTTATGGATTAGATACAATGCATAAGTCCTAGCTAGTTTAAGACTAGTAAGAAAAATGCATAAGTCCTATTATAAATTTGTATCTTGACATGGTACGTACAATCAATTCGAAAAAAAATTGTATGTAGGCACACATTAGCCATTGATTGCAATTCCTATAACTTAATTATAATTAAAGTTCAATCCAAGTGCATGAAGGATTTTAACATATTATCTCAACCTAAAATTCTGTTTGGAGAAGTCTATTAGGTCCCAGATTGATTCACTACCTTTTTTTCTCATCTTTTGTTACAATTCTTATTTCAGAATGGTAAATTTTGAATAATCCAAATAACAATTCTTATGTCATAATGGTAAATTATTTCATCTTTTGTAACTTGGACATCTTCAGTCATGTTTGCACATAAACTATTCTTAGTTTATGCTGGGGTGTATTATTACATTTGTGTGCCGTATAGGTATTCTTTTAAGTTGCTCGAGTTGTATACTTATGTTGTAAAATTGTTTTGTTCAAGCTGGATTATAGTTGAATAATTGCTTCAGTAACTAACATCCTCCTTTTTAGCTGAAGAGGGATATTAGATGTACAAGACTGTTATGCTTCGAACTCAGATGTGACAATTCTGTAACAGCTTTGTGAGGAAATATTGTTGTTGTTTTCATTTCAGACAAATGTGTAGTTGTGCAGTTAAGCTGGAGTCATGCATTGACTGCCTAGTTCTATTTTGCTTTGCTTGTCTTTTAACATGCAGCTTTTTCTTATGGGCCCCTTCTTTGTATGAACATCTTTACTCAGTATTTTTCATGAATCTGGTTACTTTGAATGGAATCTTTCCCTTTAAATTGAGTTGATAAGGTACAATGCAAAACTGGCCTGTTCTGATTTTAAGTTGAATGCATGCCGTATATAGCCTGAATTACTGGTTTGTTCTGATTTAATTTGACTTGATGCGGTATGTTGCCAGCATTACCTCATTGGTACTATATACACGGGTATAGTACGAGAGCAAGCTGGCTATGTATAGTAGCAAAGTAGCTGATAAACAAACATCTTAGCATCAAACAAACAATATTAGTACCAAATGAAGCGTCCATGCCATCCGGCAGTTAAAATGACCCCAAAAAAAAATCTGTGTTTGAGGACAGCAATAACAACCGAATTTTCCTCTGTATTTCAAATGTTAATCATATACAAAATAAAATTCACAAGGTTCTTTATTTGATAGAATAAAAAAACTTAATAAAAAATATACGTTGTTTACTTTTAATTTGAAAAATTAAGTTCAGACTTGACAGAATAATAGCTAACTCTATGTATGAATTTATTTTATCAAATATGAACCATGTACAATTTTTTGCATTTTAATTTTTTAACACAACTGCTGACTTAATTAAAAAAATATCTTGTAGAAACTATTACAATCTTTTTTTGTAACAATGATAATAAAATAAAACTATTCAGAATTAAATAAGACGTAATTCAAATTCGGTCAATTCTCTAAAGTGTTGGGCTCAGAAAGATGCATATAAAACTGTAAATTCTTTATGGTCGGCCCAAAAAGGCCTGGCCTGGCCTCTTTAATGTAGGCGGATACCTTGCATACAACTCAGTCGGATCATAATTCAAGTTACTATAGACATTTAATCAACGCGGTATTGAGCGGAACACTAATTAAGTTTTGCGTGCACATAAAATTAACGCGTTATTTGATGCTATGGTAATTAATTGTGGAGTCATGTACCCTCTACAGAAAACAACATTCTTTTTCTTCTCCCCACCATTTTTTTTAGTACAAAGTCCGAATGGCACAATATCAATATTTGGTAGGTAGGATCTACAATTACAAGTTTTGCTTTGGAGTTCGTCAAATCGATGCTTGGATCTTTCCTATATCCATATTTTTGGGAACCATTCCCCTACAAATAATTACAAGTCCTTTGTCGACAATTTCATTTCTTTCGGCTGATATGAAACAGTAAACGAGAAAGAGGCTTAATTCTCTCCAACATGTTTCGTGGGACCCATTGAGTTTCACCAAAACCGGGCCTGACCTTGGATTTATTCTGATGTAACCCGTGCAATTCTCAAATTTATTATCATGAATGCAAGTTGGAAGTCTCTCTCATCCATCAGTCCTTTTCTCAAAATATATAATTATTTTTGCCTTACCTTTTTTTTTTACATGACATATAAAATTGAAAACTGTAAGCAAAAATATATGGGTTAGAAAGTAATTACATATTTTACCTGGACCGATATTCAAATAAATTTCTGAACAAAAGCATAATATTTGTAGGTTGAGTTGAAGATCAAGCTCCTTTGTCATAAATCTTAGCATCCAACGGTTTTGTCTTATTTTTTCATTCTGAATTATTGTATTGATTCTGAACTTGGTACTTAAGAAATTGAGTAAGCTAAACCCAACCGGTAATATGGGATTTTATTCCATCTGAGTTATGATAAGAAATGATCTTATATCGTATATTAGAATTCACTTTATTTTATTTTCCAATAATAAAAGGAGACTCGTAGTCGTATGAAAAAAAAATGTTGTTGTTTTTCTTGGTACAATGGTGAGAAAGTTCACCGAAAACATGTTCCACGTACGTTTACATTATCACAAGATTGAGTGATGTCGAATACGAATACAATTTGACTCGACTCGACATGAACTATTTTGTTTCTGCTATAAGGAGATTTTTTATTTAGAAATAAAAAAATCTATTTCCTGTTGAAAAGAAAAGAGATGGATCGGGCCGATTATTAAAAAATGAATGACAATGTATCAATAATGCGGTGTGAACATGAGGACCATTTCGAGTTTACGAACCAACCCCTAATCAGCCATAGAAAATTTCAAAACCAGGGTCCCCTTTTGCAACAGTAGATTTGATTTAGAGGGAAATAAATCTGCTGTTATTTCTTTAAAATAACATGAATCTGTTATTCCGTTGTTGAGATTCGTGTATAAAAAATTTATTTTTTTAGATTCCCACATTAAAAAGTTTAAACAATTAAAATCAGAATAACAGATTCATATTATTCCCAAAGAATAACAGCAGATTTATTTCCGATTTAGAGGCCATCAAAAACCAAGGTGCATGACCAACTGTAGGTCCCAAAATTTGTGATAAGGATGAATAAAAATAAATGAAATATTTGTTTCTAATTTACGCAGTTCAAGGCGGCTCGACTCCTTACTTTAAGGAGGCTGCTGTATTCAGGGTAGAAATTTATTTTTTGAGAGCAGAGTGAATTTTTGTCTTCTATATACTATTTTTGCCCTTCTTAATAACCTTTCTAATTTTTGCTTCTAATTAAAATCTGCTTTAATTAGGAAAGTTAATAACCAGTCCCAATTTTTCTTAATAACCTTTCTATAATAAAAACTTTTTACATGAAAATGAGCAACCATAGTACATTTTAATAGATTTTTGGTTATTTCGGTAATCGTATATAATTCGACCAGGAAATTCTAATTACTTATCTCGACAGTCCTTAAATTTGCAACACCAGATATGTTTACATTGCATAATAAAGTCAACTAGGCTGCAATATCTTCTACTCATAAATTATTTGGTAGAGAATTTATTCGTCACTCTTAGTATCATATTTTCTGTCCAATACTCATTTATTGCGACTATATCTAGACATGAATAAATAAATGGAAATATAAATCCAATTGTTCTCATGGTACCTTCATTTCCTTCTCATTTATTACAACTTGAAAAAACAAAGTATGACATCAATTAAATTGGCCTCACTAGATTTTTTTTTTATTGAAATCATGGATTGAAAGTTAAGCTACCCAACACACTTTCAAACTTCTGTGTATATTACAGATTATTTATCTACTTTGTTGTTTCGAACCCATGTACTTTCACATGAGAATCATGTATATTTGCTACTAGATCAAATGTAAGTTCTTGGTTTTATTAGATTTTTACAAACTTATTTAGCTGTTAGAGCAAGGCTATGGTGTTATGTGCTCACCAAGAGGGTTTGGTGAGCACAACTCCAAAAGTATATCGGATCAGCTTCAAACGGCGAATTCAAACCGTTGAAATCCATGTACTTCATGAGTGATGAATGTACAAGCAACATTTTGAAAGTTTCGAATTTATTTGCTACACGGTCAAGCGGTCAAAGAAATGGACATTTTATAAGTTGTTTTATATATTCATTTTTCATCATTTCTTTGACCGCTTGACCTTGTAACAAATAAATTTGAAACTTTCAAAATTTTGCATGTACATGCATCACTCATGAAATACATGGATTTCAACATTTTAGATTCGTCGTTTGAAGCCGATGCGATATACTTTTGGAGTTGTGCTCGCCAATCTCTCGGTGAGCATATCACACCCTAGCTTTGCTCCAGCTTGTTATACTATGGGCTAGGATTATGCCTATTCCAGGTCAGAACAAAAGCAGCACATGAAGGTAGCTCTCTTTTTATTTATTATGTTATGAAAAACGGCTTATAGCCCATTTACATTTAACAAACAGTAGTTTAATTACAAACATTGAAGGTAGTTCTTTTATGATAGAAGAATATATAACAGTATATTGATTTTCAAAGTTTCTCCTCTCAAGTATCTACTACAAGTTGTGTATCTGTCACTGCATGGAGATAATACCATACCAAACAGAAATAGAAACAATATAAACACCCAAGATTGAGAAAAAATGTCCCGAAAATTGTAATCGAATACTAATCAGGATAATTGCTTAGTACTAGCAAGGCCTAATATATATGTACATATTAGGGATAACAATGCAAATTTATACCATATTTTACTATTTAACGAAGACTAGTAAGTTCAACATTTCCCAAATAAGATAATGAATCGCATTCATTAATAAAAAAAAATATGAACTACTTAACCAATAAAAAAGTCAGGATAATTTCATCCATGAGATTCCTGTGATCTTTTGATTTTTTTTTTTATTAGTTAAATAGTTCATATATTTTTTATTAGTTTTCTCGTATAATAAAAATTGGAACCAGTTATTAACTTGCCTAATTAAAGCAGATTTTAATTAGAAGCAAAAAAATAGAAAGGTTATTAAGAAGGGTAAAACTGGTATATAGAAGACAAAATTCTCTCTGCTTTCAAAAATTAAATTTATGCCCTGAATGTAGCAGCTCCCTTAAGTAATTGGGCAAATAAATGACGGAAGTGTGCATAAGAACAAAAGAGACCAACAAAATGACGAAAAAAAATATACAGATATTACTAAAATGCCAGATTAATCAAAGCACTTTGTTCATATATTGAATCAAAAGTTCGAAGCACCTATACAATAAAAAAGTTAAATACAGTACTAATAACGTGTCTAATATACATTAATTAAATATTGTACGATTAGGTATACTATTTATTTATTTTAATAATAAAGAAATACAGATGACTTTTTCAACACAATTGTGTGAATTTTTTGCTTTTCCGTTATGACACGTTAGGGCTGTAAATGAGCCGAGTTTGAGCGAGTTACCCCCAACTCGAACTCAGCTCATTTAATAAATGAGCGAGTCAACTCGAGTTGAGATGGTAATAACGAGCTGTAGAGCCAACTCGAACTCAGCTCGTTATCAACTCGAGTTGGCTCACAACTCGTTTATAAACTCGTTTAACCAGTTAAATCAATACAACACAAGTTATAAACGAGTTTGAGCTGAGTTTGAGCCGAGTTTGAGTTTAGTTATGGTTATTCTGGGATTTTTTGTGTCAAAACTGTGTAGTTTTATGTAACTCGAGTTATAATTGAGCGAGTTGGGGTCAGCTCAAACTCAGCTCATTTATTAAACGAGTCAGCCAACTCGAGTTGGAACTAACTCGAGTTGTAAATGAGCGAGTTAGAGCGAGCTGTAAATGAGCGAGTTGCGAGTTCGAGCAATTTTGCCCAGCCCTATGACACGTTATCTTCTGTACATGTAGTATCAGCATAAAAAATTGTCTTTGCATAAAAAGATTTATAGGATTCCGTATAGCGTTTTGTATTTATTTAGTATTGATTTTCTTAAAATTGTTTCCATTGATCAGATCAATTGAAAAATATGATGAACAATTGATGTAAGCAACAAATTTTGCTTATCATTTGCTGCCTCTGCCTCGGTAAATATTAATGTTTAAATGGTAACATCATGTCTATCTTCAAAATGAATTCGAAATATTTTTTTCAGTTTTCACATTTCCATATTTTCATATTTATTTTTCACATTTCTATATTTTTCATTGTTTTCCTGTGTATCTAAACAGAAGGGATTCCCAGTTTATAATTTTACATTCAACATTTCAAAAAGAGTGAGGCTACGGTACTATGCATAGCACGGTTTGGTCCGTGCTACGGCTCAATGTTTGAGTTTTCAAAATCATAACAGTCGATCCGAACCGTTCAACATGATTAGAAAATGAATATGTACTTGCAAACCAAAATCATAAAGGTCGATCTGATTCGTATCCACATCCGCATCCATATCCGCATCAAGAAAATTAAAAACAAATATGGATATAATTTTACACTATCCGCTCCGTTTTCACCCCTAAAAGTCTTGTTCTCTAAAACAATTTCGCACTATTTTTTATTTTAAAATGTAAACTAAGTGTTCTTTGCAGCGATAGTGAAGTATACATTAGTGCAAGTTTTGAGTGTTTCATTGAGCAATAGTCAACTGTAAATTTTATTTTTTTGAGGGTCGGCGGCGAAAGTCAACTGTAAATTTTAAGAAGTAATAAAACAAGTCTAGAATATAAGAAAAATACCTATTGACAGTTGTCAAAATGAATTTTGATTTGGTTAAAATCACATAACAATTGTTAATAATTGTGTTTTAAGTGAAATAGACAAGTATTTATCAATACTATATAAAATGTGTATTGACGTAAGAGATAGTTGTATAACGACATAAGAATATATATTCTAAAATGAGTGAAAATTTTATGAGAAATGTTTAGAAGATAAATTTGTGGAGAAATGGTTAGCACTGTACAATATTTTTCCTCGTGCCAGCTATGCAATGTAATAAAGTATAACTTAAAAAAAAACATTCTAAGTCTAGTGTGAATCCCCATTTCTACAAAAAAATAGCACCAAGAAACAATTTTGTTCTACCAATTCCTATTTGTAAAGAATCCTGTACATTTGAATTGTTGCATTGGCATGCATGTCTTGAATGGCATTCAATCATGTATGTCTTTATCCCGTCGTATTACCTATTAATACCAGAGAAATACATAAATACATTAAAACTACTTAAATGTTGTTTTAAGGAGCTGCAAATATGTTACGTTTATCAAATAGCAAGTTTTCAATATAATAATTGATGGAATTGTACCTTGTTAGCGAACGAAACTGCTGCTATGAAAGTAATTCCTCTGCTCCAACTTTCATGTTAGGAGTAGACAAATGCTTTTTCAATTTTGAATCGAGCACTTCGACCTCTACAATGAAAGCAGCACAAACCGGCCGGTGATCAGAAAACCTGGACTCCCCTCTGAAGTACGATAATTGCACAATCCCATCACCATGCCATAGTATTCTATCACACCTGAGGCATGTCAAAAAATTACTTAATTTCTTCTAGTGAATCCAAATTCCATGAATCAAAGGATTTGCAATTGGAATCATTGGTTTTTTTTTTATAATTTTTTTTTCACTAACAATATAATTAACCAAAAGATTTATCTCAAAAATATAACAAAAAAAAATATTTATTTTAGTTAAAATTAAATTTAACAATATATAACAATCCTAACATGATAGCCCCAACCACAGAAACTTGACAGAAACAAACTTAGGCTCCTACAGAGTCAGCTCAATTGGTTCTGAGATTTCAAATTATACCCAAATTAACTCAAAAATGCTACTGAAACCTGTACAATATATCCTTGATCTTAACATTGGTATAATCTCAATAAGAAACATGTACATGTCAGATGTGCTGTTTGTCAACTTACCAGGCTGGAGTTCTTCTTTTCTTCTTGGATATACCCATGTCTCCTAAATATTCATCGGAGTTGTTAGAGTATTTGTATGTGGGGGCAAAATAAATCTTTCCCTCATTCCACCCCTTAAACACACGCCCAGCTTCTCTCTCTATCTTGAGTTGATCATTTTCGAAAAGCACATCCCAGTTGTTATCTTCAAGGAGCTGTTTCGTCTCAGAGTAGCTCAAGGAAATTCGGTAGTTCAAGTCTCCTAGCCATATCACCCGACTACACCAATAAAAAAACTCAAAAATTTCAGTGCAAAAATACAATAAAATAAATGTAGGTTTCTACTTTGTTTCCAATTTCTTCGCTTGTGTGGTAATAGGAGCATGTGTAAGTACAGAACAGCCTGGAAATTCCTATTAAAATGGCTTAGATGTAAATAGTTGAAAAAAAATGTTTTTGATTCTTACTCATGATCTAAAATTTTGCGAGGAATCCTACGGCCGGATTTTTTACATATCCGCTTAAATTGTGTGTGCTTCAAGATTTCAATGACATCCAAATTTCTCCGTAATTCATCGCCTTCTTTTTCCCCTGAAGCCAGATGGCTACAGACGAAGCAGATACTAGTTTGGTGTAATGACATACTCACTGATATACATCCCTGAACAAAATTGGAAATATTTAAGTTATGTTACATGACAGATTCAGAAATATAAATAAAAATAAAAGCTGTTGCAATACATCAAGTACAGTACCTTGTTACCCAGATAATTCATGATCCCTCGGCCAACTGAAGAAAGCCTGACATGGCTGACATGTGGGACCAACTCTTTCCTCACCCAAACAGAAAGAAAAATCCCCACCATTTGCTTGCTTGCAACAAGGCAATACTTCTCATGGCTCCAAGTATTAGAGAAATCCAAATCATCGGCTGTAAAACTGGTTGAACCTTCATCTCCTCCTTCCTCCTCTGACGAATCGCTCACACTCATATTTGGCTTCTTGCAAAGGAAACAATATTGTCTATTTGTCCTGGGGGCCATCCCCACAGGGCAATTGCACGATTTCAACCGTATACCATGTGATATATTAAAGCTTCGCTTCGCTTCTTTTAGAGAAGATCTAGAGATACTAGAGTTGGGAGTGTTTAAACCGGAGTCAAGTGAGAGTAGTGTGGTTAGACTCGAATGAGGGGAGTTTGACTTTGTAAATGGAGAATGGTGGAAGTATGGCGAAATGGAGGGATCATTGTTGTTTAGAGGTCTGTTTAGTGCTTTGTTTATTAAAGCAAGCCATTTCATGGCTGGCTCATTGTCTTCTACCAGGACACTTCCTGCATTTAGAGGAACTATTTCTTGAAACCTATTATAAAAAATTACCAATAGCATATGAGAAAAACTTAATAGTTACAAAAAACAACCTAAATTTAAATCAACAACGTATACGATTACCACTTGTGGATTCCTTAATTGATTAAATATTCTAATATTCAGCTCTTTATTCTTACTGAGAACCTTTTATGCAGAAAATAAACAACCAGAGGGAGACTAAATAAGAAAAAAACCGTATGATTAAGATAAAATATTAGTAGTGTTATATACCCCAAGACATATATATCAGAGTGATCATCTGACGGGAGAAAATCATTAAGGTCCAAACCCGGATGGGGAGGGTTTCCACCTACATTCCAAGATGCGACAAATATTCTGTAGAAAAAGAAAGAAATTCATACAGAGAAGTACATAAAGTAAAATTTGTCAATTAGAAAGTTTCACATGAAAGTACCTGAAAGCCTCGGTATGTACAGAGTCCTGCTTCGGAGAGCCGAAGTCGCTAAATATATTACCATCTGATTAGCATATATTGATGGAAATAAAATTAATTTTTTTTACTTCACAGGGGATATGAAAATAATTAAGACTAAATAAAGTTGATAATTTAAAAAAAATTCAAATATTACCATTTAAGCTTTTGAAAATCCTGGGAGAAGAAAACGGTGAATGAAGTGGGCTCCCTCCAAAATAAGCTGTCAATGGAAGTTAAATATCAGAAAATTGCAAGTTAATATGGACAAAACCCTGAAATTGAAATTAATTAGGAAATTAATTTGTTTGTTTTTACTTGATTATTTCTATAGAATATACAATTAAAATGGCACCACTGGGGACTACCGGACCAGAAGATTAAACAACCAATTAATTCAATAAAAGGTGGAGAATCAAACAAGGAATTAAGAACCAACCAGAAGATAAGATTGAGTCATCGCTTTTCCTCGGAGCATTTTTCTCTTTCTTCCCAAAAACTTTTGAAAGAGCAAACTGCATTACCAAAATTAACAATCAATTATGACAGCCAAAAAAATAAAATCTACACTAAAAATTCAGGTTGGATACATGGAAATAGGCATGTACCTTCTTTCTTGCTTCATCTTTCAATGCCATTTCACTAGTTAGAAATCCTTCTTTCTTTCCCAATTACGATTTAAATATATGAAGTACTCACCGGAGTAAAACAAACACCTGCATTAAGAAAAGTACTGAATTAGAGCAACAAAAACGAAGTCTGATATATTTTTGAAACCAATATAAATCTTAATTTTAATTAAATAAGTATCCAAATTGCCACTCTGGTTTCTGGTACTGAACTATCTTCAAATGAACTATCTACCTCTAAATATTCAAATCAGCTCTATTATCTAGTTTCATTGCCCCAAAAGATTCTGTCGTTCCTATAAAACGAACTGTAACCAAAACCAATAACCAATTTTCAAAAACAAATCAATTTGGTATAGTTCAAAACATAAAAAGAGAACAATTTGGACAATAGATGCATTCAAAAGAGTACCTTAAAACTCTATGAATGAACCAAATTAACTCTTCAATTGAAACCCAAATCCAAATCCCAGTTAACCAGAGAAGCAAGCGAAAGAAAAGAGAAGAAGAAAGACAACTGTTTTATAGAAATGAAAAAAGAGAAAGCATCCCAAGCGTTGTATCCATGGAATTCACATCCTCTGAGATATCTCATATTTTGCGTGACTTCTTGAAATATCTCAACCGTTAAAATACGTTCGGCACGAATCTCAAAGCTCAAAATATACTGCCCCTGCGCTATCCCCGGATAGGCACCGGACACGTCGGTCACGCAAAATATGAGATATCTCAGAGGATTCGCACTCGGATCCATGGGGGTTGACGAATCGCACGTGCAGCCCTCGTGGTTCAGGTCAAACCCGAGGGCCGAGGATATGGAGAAAAGTCTTGGAAAATGAGAAAACAAAAAAAAAAGAATAAAAATAAAAGGAGAAGGGGGAGAAGAAACGCACTTCTAGATTGCGCTCGCTTTCCTGTGTGTTTTCTCTGTTTTGTTTTGTTCTTTTTCTGTTCCTTTCAGAGTTTGATTTGATTGCTCAGAAGCATCCCTTCACAAACCCCCAAATGGATCTGGATTTATAAACCCGGTAATCTTCCACATTCTCCCCTTAACTTTTTTTAATTTTGAAACTTTTTCACTCCGGCCCTCACAGGTATTTTTTTTGACGAAAAGCACAATTGTAACTTTATTTTAAAAAAAAAAAAGGATGCAATCCTAATGGCAAATAAATATCTGATATAATTTCTGTTGTAAAGATGATTGATAATTAAATACGGTACTTATTTTATAAATATTACTAAAATAAATCTTACAAATTGTAGGGATTATTACAAGGTTGTATTAAAATATTAAATGGAACCCATATTTGAAATTATGGTTGATGTAATGACAAAAGGATAATTTGACATTATGTAAGAGGTAATTGATAAAGTTACTAGTATGACTAAGAATTTTTTTTTAATAATAGGATAAATATACTCTTATACTACATTGTATTTGTATTGGTTTCCTGATAATTCATTTTTTTTCTTTTTTCACAATGTATTTTACTAGTTCAACCAATACCTCATTTATGTATCTTAGTCTTATACTAGTGCAATATATTATTTCATGAAGTACAGTTTACTTATTCAATAGTTCTGTTATTTTAAATTTTTCATTTGTGCTTTCTTGAGAAAATGAACAAAAGACAGCATGTTGCATTTTTCAATACAATTAATTTTATTTCTTTGACAGTGAGCAGGTTGATACATTCTGACAAACAAACAAAAAAGTAATAATTGTTCACTATGTGATGAGATCATGAGATATAGTCAATTGACAATTGAAATAATATGTTTTTACCAATTCGAACCGTCTTTCCATATATAATTTTCAAATCCTTGAGTTTTCAATGCTGACTCAGAAGATTTAGAAATCTCCTTTATTTTTTTAATAACTTGTGTACCTTACAGTTTTACAATAAATGAGAAGCGAGATATCTCCTATTTTAGGGGGGAATTTAATGTATGCCCTTAAAGAAATCTCAAAATTATGTATTCCCCCTAAAATTCATAGTATCATGTTTACCCCTCTAAATTTTAAATGCTCACAAATTTACTCAATTTATTATCTTCTATTTTAAAACTCTTTTAAATTTATAATGTACCCATTTTACTCGTTATTAAAAAAAATATTCATTCTTAGAAAAAATTATTCATTTTCTTACTTGTGACATATACATAAGCGTATGCCTAAATGTCACTAGATATACGTCACGAATAGATAAATTAACTGTTTGTCCTCGAAAATCAACTAATTAGAAGACTTAAAAAAATTCTTACACGAAATACATACTTTTTATTTGTTTATAAAGGTAATGGAAACTTTATAAATTTAAAATTAGTTTTAATAGAAAGACAATAAATTTGATAAGTTTCTGAAATTTAGAGGGGTAAACATGATATTATGAATTTTAGAGTAGAAAATACGTAATTTCGAAATTTTTCATGGGTATACATGAAATTCCCCCTTATTTTAAGGATAAAAAAATAGTAGAACGAAAAAAAAATAGTATACAATATTTTAAAAAAAATCATGTTTTTTTAATAACAAATATTTACGAAATTAATAACTTAAGAATTTGAACTTCATTGAAGAGGATATGTTCAATAATAATACTCTAAGAAATAAAGAATCAATGGAAGGATTTTCTCACCTCGCACACCTTATTTATTATTTTTATTTATTCTAAGATTTATGATTTTTCATAATATTTTCATCTCAAGCAAGAGAAGTAGTCATGACATTTTGTGAATTTTTAAATTGATTCGGCTTAATCCTGATTTTAATCGGACGGTGTGGATTTCATTCTCAAAATTTCCCATGATACCCCCTCCAACAAGAATTCAGATCCAGTGCAGTAACCCAATTTTTGAGTTTTGATCCAAACCGTCCAAAGTGCTCTAACACGAATCTTAAAGAACCTGGACCCCACAAATAATACTGGCCCCCGCGCTACCGCCGAATAGGCACCGTACACGTCTAAACTCAAAAATTGGGTTACTTTAGTGGATCCGGACTCCTCCAACAACAGATATTAGTTCTCACTTTTGTCCCTCGTTTCTTTATATTTTGTATCCATTAATTTTCTTCATCTCCTCAGCTTGTCTTCTCTTTTCTCCTCGAGCGACTTTTTTGTCTTTTTGAGTTGTCTATTTTGAACTCTTTTTCGACTATTTTTCTGGGAGCACAAGATTGGATTGGATAAGCGGTTATCTTAGGGCGGGCCCACATACCTCGACTTGTTATGAAATTAACTGTGATGGTAGTAGGTAGTAGGAACTTGCGAAATTTACAAAGATAGCATGAGCCACTTCGGAGTACAGCGGTTCTCATGAAATAAATTAATTGAAAAATAATAATCCTAGGCTACGTTTGGATGCACTCTAGAATAGCTAGAATAGCTACTGTTTAAATAGTAAATAGAACAGCTACTGTTTAAGAACAGTGCTAACTCAAGCTATTCGGAATAGTGAAAAAGTTGTTTGGATTGCATATTAGGAATAGAGTTTGGAGGAATGAATAGAATAATAATTTATGTGTTAGATAAATCTTTTATCCAATACGTAATATAATATTAATTTATTATAAATAAATATTAGATTAATATAAATATAATTAGTTTAAATATAATACAATATAATATTAATTTAAATGTTAAATGTATATATATTATTTTAAATATTAGATTAGTATTAATAAATATTAAATTAAATAATATTATATATATTAATTTTAATACAATATAATATTAATTTAAATGTTAAATATAATATAATATTTAAATATTAGATTAGTTTTAAATAAATATTAGATTAAATAATACAATATAATTATTATTTAATTATTAATGTAATATATTAATTTAAATATTATATTAGTATTAAATAAAATATTAGATTAAATATAATACAATATATATTAATTTAAATGTTAAATGTAATATAATATTATTTTAAATGTTAGATTAGTATTAAATAAATATTAGATTAAATTTATATAATATTAGATTAACTATAATACAATATAATATTAATTTATTATTAAATGTAATAAAATATTATTTTAAATATTAGATTAGTATTAAATAAATTAGATTAAATATATATAATATTAGATTAAATATAATACAATATAATATTAATTTAATATAAATGTAATAAAATATTATTTAAATATTAGATTAGTATAAATAAAATATTAGATTAAATATAATATAATATTAGATTAAATATAA